>JASDQU010029256.1:36343-48695 GCA_032191745.1 Picea mariana | reverse complement strand
TCAAAGTCTTAAGCAAAGAAGGACACTGAAAAGACAAAGAAAGATACCGGGAAGTGGTGCGACTTCCATAACATCCCTTGGCATAACACTGCTCATTGCCGCTCAAAACAGTCGCTGGTGGACGAAGTGAAAGCCTCTGATTCATATGCGGGTTCTAACTCCGAGTCAGAACTAGAAAGGGGAAGACGGATCATTGATGTGGAACCCAATGCCATTGTTTCTACCACCAAGCTACAGCCTAGTGAACCAAATGAGCCAGAAGAAGGAGAGTGCCTCTTCCATTCATAGATGTGGGTAAAAGGCATCCCGTTGCACTTCATCATTGATAGCGGTAGCCAGAAGAAACTCATCTCAGTAGAGGTCGTCAAGCGTTTGGCCCTGTCGACAATTTCACACCTGCAACCCTACACCATTGGATGGCTCCCCAAGGAAGTGATCTCCGCGTCAGCCAACAATGTCAACTATCGTACAACATCAATCCCTTCAAAGACGAGGTATTGTGTGATATTACTCCTCTCGAAGTTTGTGATGTTCTTTTGGGCCAACCTTATTTATGGAAACGTCATGTTGTATATGAGTCTAGGCCTCGTAGTGTTATTATTACTTTAAACGGGAAATTGTATAGGATACCCAAGACAGTCCCACCTAGTGTTATTTCCTTGATCTCTTCCAAGCAATGCAAGAAGGTCATCTCAGAGATGGGGAAGTTTGTCTTCTTCATGATTCACTCTCAAAATGAGCGAAAGATCACAACCACATCCAGGGTCTCTGCGGGCGACCTCCACACAGAAGAAGCAAGTATATAAGGTCATGGAAGAATACTCGAATATCTTCTCCTCACATACCAGGGTACCTCTACACTGTCAGGTCAAGCACCCCATCGATCTGGCTTTCAATGCACCGCTGCCCATTGGGTGAGTCTATCACCGCTCTCTGTTAGAGAATGAGGAGATCAACTGACAGATCCAAGAACTGCTCCACAAGGGGCACATCCATCCCATCTCATCACCTTGCGAGAGCCCAATCGTGTTGGTACAGAAGAAAGATGGAACCTGGTGACTCTGCATTGATTATTGGGCTCTGAATAAAATTACAGTCAGAAACTGGTACCCAATTCCCTGAATCAACGACCTCCTTGATCAACTCACGGGGGCCAAATACTTCAGTAAGATTGATCTGAAGTCTGGATACCACTAGGTCCCAATAGAACAGACAGATGTATGGAAGACCGCCTTCAAGTCAAAGGAAGGTCTTTTTGAATGGTTGGTCATGCCCTTTGGTTTGACAAATGCTCCAACCACTTTCATGAGGATGATGGACGATATCCAGTGACCATTCACCAATAATTTTGTAGTGGTGTATCTGGATGACATTCTCATTTACAACAATACTTGGGAAGAACAATTGCAGCATATTCAGTAGGCTTTGATTTTCCTGCGACAGCACAAGCTATACACCAACTTGGAAAAATGCTCCTTCGGCATGGACAAAGTCCATTACCTAGGATACATCATTGATAAGAATGACATATATGTGGATCCAGCCAATATCCAAGTCATATGTGACTGGCCAGCCCCAACCACACTCACTGAGCTTTAGAGCTTCTTGGGCCTTGCCAATTTCTACCGCAGGTTCGTGTTGAGATTCTCCCATATTGCATGGGCCCTCAGCCAAATAACCAGGGGTGGTGGTAAGGAGAAATTTGCGTGGGGTCGGTCCCAACAACAAGCATTCGATGATTTGAAGAAGCGTTTGTGCTCAACCCCAGTACTTTCACTGCCAAACCTACAACAACCATTTGATATTGAGACAGATGCTTCAAACTATGCTATGGGCGTCGTTCTCACTCAGCACGACCACCTCGTGGCCTATCATAGTGAGACACTATCAGGTGTTGTCTGTAAGTACCCTACTTACGACAAAGAAATTTACTCCATTGTGCAAGCCTACCGCTAGTGGAGACATTACATTCTTGGGAAGGAGACAATCATCCACACTGATCATAAGCCACTATAGTTCATGCAGACACAAGGCAAGTTGCAAAATGATTGCCATCAAAAGTGGTCCACATACTTGTAGCAATTCCACCTTAACATCGAGTATAAAAAAGGAAGCACCAACCATGTCATTGATTGCCTCAGCAGACTGCTAGTCATGACACTTACCACGATGCTAGACTCTTGTGGCCATGAGACCTCTGGATGGCCCCAACTCTATGAGATAGACCTGGACTTTGCCACCACCTACCAAATGTTGGGTGAAAACGCAGTTGTCGATAATTTCCATATTCAGGATGGGTTGTTGTGTCGTCTAGGTCATATCTGTGTTCGATCAAGCGAGCGAGCGAAGATGATCTGGGAAGCCCACTACAATCGGGTGGTAGGAAACTTCGGCGATGAAAAGACAATGGCGATGCTACAGAAACATTTCTACTAGCCGAAACTTCGACAAGAGGTCAGCAAGTATATCAGGTCCTGCATTGCCTGTGTTATTGCCAAACTGACCACTAAGAAACAAGGCCTGTATACCCTCTTCCTACTCTTGACAGGCCATGGGAATCCATCTCAATGGACTACATGTCGGGCCTCATGTCCACCAAGCGGGGAAATGACTATGTTTTTGTGTTTGTTGATCACTTTTCTAAGATGGCGATTCTAGTTGCCTACAAGAAGAGCATCATAGTAGAGGTCAACGTCAAGCTCTTCTTTGAACAAGTATGGGTACATTTTGGAATCCCACAAACCATTGTCTCATATCAGGATAGTTGATTTCTCAGCACATTCTGGTCGAGCCTCTGGTCACTGTTGGACACCAAGCTCACCAAATCCACGGCCTTCCACCCCATATAGATGGCCAAACCGAGGTCGTAAATCGAATGATTGTGCACATCATGCGCATGTATAATTCCAAGCACCCTCGCACATGGGATGAGAGTCTTCCCTATGTCCAGCATAGCTACAACTGATCCCTGCATAGCTCAACCGACCACAACCCCTTTCAGGTGGGGTTGGGATTCCAACCATTGGATCCCATAGATGTTGCACTTCCCCTTGCGGTCACCTCCAGTGAATAAAGCAAGAGGTATAGTGTTGCGGATGTGATTTTTACACTAGCAAACAAGAAAAATAATGCATTTATATTATAGCATGTAAAAGACACATGCACAAATAGTTTTGTATGCCCAATAAATAGAGTTCAAGGTAGAAAAATTATAGTGTATATGGGATTATGTTGATATGGGTAGATTAAATAATTCACATGCATTAATCTAAAAATAGAAATGCAATCACATGATAACCAGAAAAATAAACATAATAACCACAAAATAAAGTGCTCAGTCATATGCCATAATAACAAATATTTACTCTGAAAACCAAAATGGAAAAGCCAGGTTCTAGGGGATTTTCATTAAGACAAATTGATTAAAAAAAAGGGTGAACCATGAATAGAAAGCATTATGCATTGCTACCCACTAGAAGAAACAAATTTACAGGCATATCGAACTCAACAACAATATTTTCTCATGTGTGGCTAGGAACATTGTCTCCCTCGTCCTACAATCTTTGAGTTGACTTCCTCTTAGAGATTTCCTCTCTTGAACTACCCTTATTAATTTCCTCTTAGTCTCTCCTCTCTTCTCTTCCATTGAATTCCCTTCTTCATTACAACCTTCATTTTTAATGGTCTTCCTTGGAAGGCCAATGATCAAAATCATTTTATTTTAACTTCCAAGTAAAGTTTTTGACATTTTCTCAACTTTTCCAAAAAAAAACAATTAATTGCTTATTGCAAAGTTTACAAAGAGATTTTGGCAAGAATCCAATTCAAATCAAACACTTACCTACTTCATAAAGATAAAACCAAGTGTCTTATTTGTAGTACACTTGAACTACCACATCAATTTGATCTTATATTAAAGAAGAATTCCTTAACTTTTATTTGATAGCCCTATCCACAACATCACTATATTCTAGATTTGCAATTCGAGGACCATTCAATAGTTTTAAATGATTCTTCTAAAAATCCTCCAACGTTTTCCTTGTTTAATCATCAGTATCAGTTACCTCAATACACCACATCAAAAGGAAATTCTACAAACTTCAAATTTTCTCACTCGTGATAGAGTTCACTCCTTTCTTGGAATATCATATTTGGTAGCCTCTTTTCACCGGTTCACCACCTAGTTTTACATCATTCATCATCTGAATATTCCTTTTAGGTTCTCAATGCTTTATGTTATGAATTTCCTTATCATCTTAGCATCCACGATGTTTTCAACACCTACCATGAATCAACATTGGATATAGAGACCCTAAACATCCATATTGCAGATATTGTTCCAAACTTTCAACTTTTGCTTGTTGCAGATCAAGTTTTTTACATGAAGAATTTCCAATCTCGTCAGGAATCCACTACTTCCTATATCGTTGATAAGCAAGGTCAAAGAATGCCTTAGGCTCATTGGATTTCTTAGCACCAAATGCACCAACTTTTTCCCTTTCTCCTAAATGCATTGGAGGCTAATTCTTTTGTTGTTGGAAGGAATGATAGGGATTATTAGTGATTAACATATGATAGGGACTCTTAGCGTATGGTAGGGAGATTTTTCTCACTTTATTATTTGTATTGTGTGCACACTATTATGGTTTGTTGTGGCAATGCCACTTGCTTTTTTATTTCTCGTGACTAGTTGAGGTTGTGTATCCAACTAGATCTATTATTACCTCTAGTATGACTTAAGAAAGATAAAAAAAAAAAAATCTAACAATAAATGAAAATTATGGTATTATAATTAAAACAATAATCTACATCCATCAAAACCCAAAACAATAGAAGCCATCAAATGGAACTTCAAACTAAACTAAATTCCAACTTACCTAAGATACAAGTCTATTAAGGTTAGTGTATGTGGGATGCTTAGTGTTTAGGGAATGCTGGAAAATGTCACAAATGGCCTCATTCTCCAACAACACGGCCACTTCAATATGGTCCAACTATGATTGTCTTGACAATTGGTTGTTATAGGGCTCTATTATAGACGTGCAACCCTGTTGAGAGTGATACACAATGAAACCTAGCTTGTATTTCTTTCCATAATTTACAAAAAGTCTCTCCAATAGAAGGGACCTCAGGCCATATCCCATGTCAATTCCCATAATGTGGAAGACCAAGAAACCCTAAAGGTATGGAGATTCTAGATTCTATCTAGGCATAGATCTATGATTTCCTTGCTGACTATACTTAAAGAAACATTGAAGGAATCTTAATCTACTACCAGTTAAAGTGACCAAGATGAAATGAAAATGATTCATAGAGGAGGCTATTGACTTACTGGGATAATGGTTGCAAAATAAGTTGTTGGTGGCATGTTCTTTACCACTAATGAGCTACTCTAGGTGAAAGAGTTGTCAATATGTGCTAGTTCAAACTTCATTGATGATAATTGGCTCCAAATCCGAAAAGAACATAAGGAATGTGTTTAATGACATCATGGTTGCAAAATAAGTGGTTGGTGGCATGCTCTTTACCACTAATGAGCTACTCTAGGTGAAAGAGTTGTCAATATGTGCTAGTTCAAACTTCATTGATTATATTTGGCTCCAAATCCAAAAAAAACATGGGGAATGTGTTTAATGACATCATTCTTAGAGAAAAAGGTTTTGAATACGTCATCTCCACTACTAACTATCTTGTTTCTTAGAATTTGTCCATTATGTCGTGGAACAAAACATGGTGGGAAAAACCCTAAAAAAATATTTTGAAAATATTTAAAAAGCCAAGCAATTAGAAAAAAGGTAGAAGAAAACAAGAAAACTCTAAAAATCATGTTCATGTGGAACTTAGAAAGACACTAGCAAATATGGAGAATATCAACTCAAAGTTGAAAGGAAACCAACAAAACGATATAAAATCAACTAAGAGCCTAAAAAAAAAAGCAAAACTTGAGAAATATTAATTAAAATCCTTAAGAAAGCTTGTAAAATCTACGAAAATTAACTAAAAAATTAAGTAAAACAAAAACCATAAAAAAGTTAAGCGAACTCGGGAAGCCATCGAATCCAATTAATATTAGAAAAAAACCAACCAAACAAAAAAAACATAAGGAAACCATCAAATCATGTAAAGATCAATGTATAAGGGAGACATTCATTGATTCATTATATATATGTTAACATTTTATTTTTGTATAGATTTCATGTAGAACTTAGAGGGTAGATGCATAATATTTTTTAGACAAGGAAAAGTTTTATCTTAATACATTCATTCTTTTGAAATTCCAAGAGTCTAAATCTTCTTAAAAAGATTGAGTTTGTTTAATTTTTAATTTATTCAATAAAAATTAAATTTTTTCTTTATATGTTACATGTTAATAAACAAAAAAAACTCTCTTTGAACTTTATATATGTCACTGGAGGTCATAAACTTCTTAAAGACCGTGGAAATTTTTATTTGATTATAGATAAAGAAAATGAAAAATCAAAATAAAAGTTGTTCGTTTTTCTTTTGAATGATAGATGAAAAGTCAAATGAAGCTTCTTCACTCTTATCTAGCTCCTTTTGTGAAGCAACATTAAAAGTGCTAAATAGTCTAAACTTTGAACTTGTCAAACAATTGAAACCTTGACATTTGATTAGTAACGATAAAAGTTGTCAAACGTGGATGTGGACTTGTATGGACCTGGCTTGACACGTGGTGTCATATCGTAGGAATCGGGTGTAATAACAACACAAGAGTTATGCATTCCATATGGTTCCTCGACGTTATTTCTACGTCGACAATTCAAAGGATAGTATTACACTTCCCCTCAACCAACTTTAAATTTTAAATTAAGGTAAGTGGCATCTTAATGTAAAAATGATTTTTTGTCATTTAATTTTAATATAGGGAATATTTAATATATCATTAAAAAATTGTTAAGATGCTCTAAACTAAGAAGATGTTATATAAACATTTTGTTGTAATTTTTAATTGTTGAAAATTTTACACTTTACTTTCATCAATTAAGTATATGTATGTGTTTATTGGAAAATTTTATTTCATAATACAATCATAACTTATAAATAATGTTGCATAATATAATCATTAGTATTTTAATAATTATTATAATAATCTTTTTTAAACATTAAATATAATAATAATAATGGTAATGTAATTTTAAGATTGAAGGTGTGCATATTCTACTTCATCTAGATTGGAATCATGCACATTTACAAGGGATTATTACGAAGACTATAATAATTGTCATAACTAACCCACAATGAAAACTATGATTAAAATGATGATGCTAAAGCATAAAGATTATAAAAACTAAAGTGGAAAGAATTGTACTAAATATATTATAGTTAAATGTATAAAAAGGTATATCTAAATGTTGAATCAAAATTATTAAGTATAGTTTTAGTGGGTTTAATGATTAATAATATATGTTTTTTTTTTTTAAATCATAAATTCAAATCTAATTAGATTATTCCAGAGATTCCAGAGCTAAAAGCAAAAAATTAAAAACTTATATTACCATCAAGCAACACCTCCCTTAACAATAAGCAAATTATTAAACAATAATGGATAATAATATTCATTCTATATATTTGGACTATGTAATTTTATAGTCATTACCATCTTTAATATATTTATATTATAAAATTTAAATTATAATTTAAAAAAAATAATAATAATTTTAATTAAATATATGTTATATTAAAAAAACAAAGTAATACTCAAACAAGTATATGATTATTAAAATTATTTATTAAGCAATAATGGATAATAATATTCATTCTATATATTTGGATGCTATGTGATTTTGTAGTCATTGTCATCTTTAATATATTTACATTATAAAATTTAAGTTATAAGTTAAAAATAATTATTATTTTAATTATAATTAAATATATGTTATAATAAAAAACAATATATGATTATTAAAAATTAATATTAAGAACTTTAGAATAAAATATTTTATTTATATTATTAAAATTTTAAAATTTTAAAAATATTATACTTGAAATATTATTTATTAAGTAATAATGGATAATAATATTCATTCTATATATTTGGATGCTATGTGATTTTGTAGTCATTGCCATCTTTAATATATTTACATTATAAAATTTAAATTATAAGTTAAAAATAATTATTATTTTAATTATAATTAAATATATGTTATAATAAAAAACAAAGTAATACTCAAACAAGTATATGATTATTAAAAATTAATATTAAGAACTTTAGAATAAAATATTTTATTTATATTATTAAAATTTTAAAATTTTAAAAATATTATACTTGAAATTTAAAATTAATATTATTTAATATAAAATATTAAAAATTAAAATTAATATTAGATTTGAAATTTAAAATTAATATTATTATTAAAGAGTTTTCGTGATTTAGGGTTTTTGCAAGCTGCATGCGTTACCCACTGCGGCCTCACGCCCTCCTCTGCATCATTATGCGCAGCACTGTATCTGTGATCCTAGTCGGTCTTGTCCACACAACATGACTTCAGACGGAGGGGTGAAAAAACCCTCATATAGGAACGTCGCAGCAAATGATAAGGATGGACTTAGGGCCCGACGACCCTCCTTTGAACCACCGCCACACCTCAGATAACACTTGCTACAAGAAGAACAAAACCCTAGGAAAAGTATGGACATGGACGTCGAGTCATCACATCCAAAGGCATCTCGAAACTGGGTACTAGGTAAATGCATACCACAAGCACCAACAACACTAAAATATGTAATAAAATCCACAAGGGTAGGAGAACATAAGCAGTTTATGAAAGATCATGCTTTGATAGGAAATTTTTTAGGGATCTAGCCATCTGAGAAGGATCTCATGAAATGGATCAAGCATTGGTGGAATCTGAAAGGTGACTATGAACTGCAACTAAGCTCGAAAGCTTCTTCACAATAATATTCTGCAGCCTGGAGGATAAGGATAGAATTTTTGAAAATGGTCCCTACTTATACAACTCGGCTGGATTATATCTGTGATTCTGGACAGATCGCTTCTGCTTGGAAAAGGAGGACTTTGCTTGTGCCCCAGTGTGTATATTCTTGTATTTCCTCCCCCATGAGTTATAGCTTGAGGAAATCCTGACGGGCATTGGAAACACACTAGGAAGATATGTCAAATCCTCGGAGGCCACAAAGCAATGAAAATACACTTTCTATGCACGAATCTTTGTTTACATGAACATCTCAAAATCCCTACCATGATTTGTTACCATAGAGTATCAAGAGGAAAAATGGATAGAAACCATAGAATACGAACACATCGCCTTCAAATGTCGGAAATGTCATGAACATGGGCATCTCTTCATAGATTACCCCCTCAATGCAACGACTCAACCAACAACAGAGGAAGCGTAGCAAGATGGTTTCACCCATGTGTAGGGACGCAAGAGGCACACATCGAAAAAAGCCATGCAGATAGTAAACAAGAATATCCCAACTAGGAACTCCTTTGACGCTCTCAGCAAGCTACCAGACACAGAGGAGGTGGAAACCCCCACAAAACTACATAACCAGTCAAAGGAACCAGTAAGGATAAGCAAACCCTTGGTCTAGTTTTAGAACAGATCTCAATCCAAAATCCCCAAGCTTACACAATGCCAGGAAAAATCCTAGACCACAATGGTGGTGACATAAGAATGCAAATAGACATCGACCTTGATAAGTTGGAGGATGCTTTCAACCGGAAAGAACTACATTCCATTCCTGTGGAGAAACTCAGAAAAGTTCACAAAGTCTTCATTGACTCCACAACAGACACCACCTCTCACCTAGGTGTACACCTGGAGCCCGATCCAGATCCCAAGCAGAACCATAAAGAAAGAAAGAGATGGGGGCGCAAATCGGCACGAACTAATCAAGGAGGTAGACAACTTCATGATTAACGTGGGGCAAATACAATGCCTCTCGCAAGGATTTTTTCACTCTCCCCACAATTAAATATGATGAAGATCATCACTTGGAATATTAGAGGTCTCAACGGAAGATCCAAACAAAGGATTCTTAGAAAAATGTGTTAAATCAGAAAACCATGACATATTACTACTTCAGGAAACCAAAAGTGCGGGTAATATGGTAGAAGAAACATTCAAAATATGTTGGAGGCACTGTAACTTCACCTACACTAACTCCAAAGGGGAAGCAGGGGGATTAGCCATCCTCTGGAATCCATCCACAATCATCTGGGAACCCGCCTGTTCAACAGTGGGAATGCTCACTACTAAATACAAACTAATAAGATCTAGCAAAGCAGGAGTCATTACTAATTCTTATGGCCCTCGGCTCAATCAAGAAAAATATCACTTGTTAGACAATCTTGCTTACATCAACACACTAAGAGGTCAAGAACGATGGATCTTGGGAGGAGATTTCAACAACATCCTCACCCTAGAGGAAAAAAGTGGGGGTCTAAAATGCCTGGACCAGTGTAGTGTACCCTTTTCGCAGTTCAGAGCTTACTCGCGCTCTGATACCGATTTGTACACACTTTTTAATAATAAACACAGGCCAATATAACCACATGCATTTAACACAATTAAACACATTTAAATTCCAGAGTAAAACATATCTCATTACTGCTATAATTAAACATTCCATAGCATTTAACAATAATTCATTTACACAGCGGAAAACATGATACATAAACAACACGGTCATACACCACATGATCAAGCATAATTCAAATACTTATCTTTTAATAGCTATAGATATCACCAACCAAGTGCAGGCCTTCCATGAACCTCCCAGCCTTAGACCACACTGTTCATCAGCTCAACAGTGGGTCACCCCCGAGCTGGGACCGAGCTCCACCCCAAGGCAAGGAATCCTAGGCTAGGCTAAGGTTACAGGAAAGACAACACAGAAATATCTAGAAGGATTCTTCCCAGAGCTGCCATCTTACGCCCACTACTACCAGACCCTCATTCCCCACATGCCTGTTCCGCCCGGGAGTATACACCTTCACACGCACAGTCCATCGGTGCTAACCTCCCCCTTTGGGTCTCGGCAACAGGCTAGATCAGGAAGTCTCAGAGCCCGTAGCTGGTGCTGGACACTCTCTGGAAGAAAACACTTCCCAACAAACTCTTTCACCTGGAAGAGTTGCTTGCAAGCCTGACAACCTGCCTCTTCCAACATCAACCACCTCCCTCACCTAGAGAGAGGTCATACACAAGCTCATCACAGGCTTACTCTGGCCAGTATGCCACGCGCAGACCAGCACTGCGTGGCCACAATAGCCAATCGGGAAAATGAACACGGGCTTTCTAACTGGTTCAACAATGGCAGGTCACTTTTTATTTCTCGATCCGACAACACGGGATAGACTCACGCTCGGTTCTCGGGAACGCGTGATAAACAATCCATGCAGGGTCCACACAGGTTCTAACTATTCAGACAGGAGTTGTACCAGGGTATTTCAGAATTCAACACAGGCTTTTCCGCTTTCAGGGATGAACCAGGGTATTCTTGCAGAGGTCGTACCAGTTCCATGCTCAAAGGTTCGGGTTTGAATGGAGAAGCCCCCCTCCCATGGTTCATCTCGACGATTATATTTGCATGCACCAGGGTTGACACTTGTCACCCTGGGAACTGCATGCATTCCACAGCATGCATCCCCTTTGCACGTTCCCTCCCTTGCCAGGAACTTAGGATAAAATAATATGCACATGGCTCTTTTTGGAAATAATATTAAAATATTATTCCAGGCCTAAGCCCCCTAGGCTTAGCCCCTAGGCTCAACATTCAACCCCTTTTTCCCACCTTCCAGCCCCTAATCCCTTGCCCACTCTGTGGATGCTCATTCCCCCATCACTCATTCATCGTGGTCGGTCTGCACCTGGCGGTGTTTATATTTTATTGATGTGCTGCATACATACAGATACAAAATCCAAGCCCTTGGCCTTCAACCCTTAGGCTCTCTGGCCTAATCAAACACATAAGCCTATCGGCTTATACAAAACTTGGCTCACCAACCTATAACACATATTTACAATCTCTTTCAGATCATAGTTTACATCGGGGCTCGGCCTTGGGGACACTACAATCCCCTCCCCTTATTTTTGCTCTGTCCTCAGTGCAACTTTACATAGCATCTGCAATCTTTTCAAAATTTTCAAAAAGATGTGGGTACTCTGCCTGCATAACACCTGCATGCTCCCATGTTGCGTCCTCAGGACCGTACCAGGTCCACTGGACCTTTACAAGCTCTAGAGCTTGATTCCGGAGTTGTTTGCTTTTCCTGTCCAATATGCGCACAGGATGCACTTGCAGGACACCTTCTGGTTCCACCTGAATCACAGTCCAATCGATAACATGATTAACATCAGGTACA
>JASDQU010029255.1:10499-27410 GCA_032191745.1 Picea mariana | reverse complement strand
CCTTTTTCATTGGTTGAATCCTCCTCGGGATCGAGAAGTGACTTGACGATTAGGGGGAGGCCACATGTCGTTGTTGGATACGAAATCATACGAGCATGTGATTTCAAGGCCGTGGGAAGTGGTTTAGGCCCACACTTCTTTTGGTCCATAAATGCACCACATCTCGCCATGTAGCCTCCCCGCAAAACCGTGGTTAGGATTTTGACCTGCTCAAGGCCTTTTAATGCCTAAGCATGTTGCAGACCCGAAATGATTTGAGGTCATTGATTTGAATGAGATCTGTGATTTGGGCACACCTGCTATATTAATTAGCGCCCCCGCCAAAGTTTTATCTGCCTGCCAACTGTAGAATCCTTCCAACTGCATTTAGGGATAGCGCTAAATCGAAATGCACATGGAATCTATGCCACTACAAACTACTCTTTCTCGCTCACCTCCACTCAAGGATGCCACCTGTGACCCTGGACACTTTCATGTGATAACACTAGGTAACCTCTTTCCTTATTTTATGGGTTTCTTGTTACAACCACTTTACCCTTTCACCAAGAATTGTAACCAACTAGGGGCTTCTTGACCACTCTTTGGGGATTCCAACTTTACAAGGACAAATCTCCTTGACCATGAGAAAGCACGTGGCATTCCACATATCATAGAAAATGGCATGATGTGTACTATCCATAGATGATAGTCTTACCTTCAATTTCACTGTCCTTCATTTCCATAGTCATTAATCAACTTCGGGTCCCATAACCACACCTCCGGGGATTCATGTAGACTACATCAAATGTATCCAACTAACATATCATCAATCTCGATCACACAAATGTCAATCAACTGTCCAACATCTCCGGACGTCTCCAAGGGTTGACATAAATCTCTAAGGGTTGGCATCAATATCCAATATCACTCTCCAAGGGTTGACATCAGTGAAAACCAACTATCCAAACCATTTGTCCAAAAATCTCCCCCTTTGGCATTGAGGGAAACACCAACATTGATGGAAGAACTTATGCATGGAAACACTCATGCTCATGCTCCCCTTGTGATCATCACTCCTCATCAATGTTTCTATCTCTCCCCCTTATAAATCAATGGAAAAGGGTATATTCTGTTGGGGCTTCTCCCCTTGTCTTTATGCCTCTATTATTTCTCTTCATCTTTGACCAAAGGTTAGCTCCCCCTCCTGATATGTCTCCCCCTGATACTATACATGTCGTAATCAATCATGTGTAAAATAATAGCTCCCCCTATGGGTATGTCTCCTTGTCTGTAAGCTACTAATATTCCTTTCTGGACTTCTCTCTCTGATGACTTGACTTCAATGTAGGGACACCTATATATGTTTCCTTTCCTCTCTTCGAGTGTTTTTTATTTTCCATTGGTTCTTCCTCTTGATTTTACTGACATATATAAAAATCATTCAAAATTTGATTTCTTCATTTACTTATTATGTTCACTTGACCATATTGTTCAACAATGTCCTTCTTATGATATATCTCCTACTGACGGTTTCTCTTTCCCTATTATGTTGTGCCTTTCATTGCTTTCCTTTATGTGACTAAATAATTCTAACTGATCCCACTCATTCCAATTGTAAGTATGCTGCTATGCATATGACCTATGTTTTCTGTACCTGCTAATCATATCGTGAATCCATATTTTTCCATATGTCACGAAATGCTCATAACCTTGCTACTTAATTGTCCACAATGTTGATCCATATGTCACTGTACCATTCTAAAAACTTATCTTGAATATACTAAAATTGATCATCACATGTTCTTGTTGATCAAACATAATCAAATATGTCTAGTGATATGATATATCTTCTCATCAAACTCTACATTTATGGAGCAAACTGTACGAAATATATCCATTCATGAATACATACATGCAATATAATCATAAAATTATTCCTATGTAATTGCCAACTGACACCTGTGTGGAAACACTACTTCTCAACCGATGAAAATGTTACTATGTACTTATGTTATCTAACTGCTCTGAATCTGTCTCTGCAACCACTGCTCGAAGGATGGTTCTTTGATCTGTCTCAACTACTACATGTAATCCCCCTATTTAGTATTCATATTACCTAGGAGTATCCAAGTCGGGTGGCTCAGAAAAATACCCACTCCGATGCGGAGTAATCCTTATCATCTCTTTGAAATCTAATTTATTTCTTTCTTCCTGTGGATTGATCTTGCACTTCAATTCCTGAAAGTACAATATCTTGAACTTGTTATTTATTCACATGCTCTTCTTTTATTTCTTGTGCTACTACAAATCTTGTGATATTTGGGACCTATTCTTTATTCACTTGTTCTTATGTTTTTTCATTTCTTCTCCAAACCTTCCTGTGTCTGACATCTTCCTTTTTGGGTGTAGATTTTTCTTCATCTCGTACTATTTCCAATCCTGAGAGTATTTGATCTTCCTTTACACGTTCTTGTTTTCTTGTCCAAACCTTCTTCTATTTGATATTAGTGTTCTCTTCCATAGGATTTTCCATCATGCTTCTAAAATCATGAGCTATGTGTCCATAGTTGTGGAATTTGTAACATTCAATGTCATGTGGGGCCACATATTCGTTTCTTTCTTAAACATTTCTTACATAAGACCTGCAATCTGCAACCTTATGTCCAATGTTAGTAAAATAAAAACAATGACCATAAAATAAATTTACATACTTGGGAGTGAATGATATTCTTTGTGGTGTAGTACTTCTGAATTCTTTCCTTGTCTGATCATGATCATAATTGAGGTTTCTTTTTGGATTGAACGTGGAGGATATTCTTCTGTAGTATTCTTCTTGAGTCTTTTGCACTTCTAGAATGTTCTTCTTCAAGGGCTTTCATTCTTCCTTCTTCATCGAACTTTTATTTACTTTTGCATAAGTCTTTGGCTTCTCTTCATTCTTCCTTTCTGGCAACCTGGAGGGCTTCTCTTCATCTGATGATGTGGATGTTTCTTTCTCTTCAACATTCGTACTGAGCTTGAAAACTTTTACTCTTAACATGACAACTTCTTCTTCAATATTCTCCACCTCTTCTTCTTTCTTCATCATCTGGTTCCTCGTGACTTCTTCTATTCACTTTGCTTCTTCAAGTTGGATATTCAATGTGATTATTTCATCTTCAAGTTTTCTTTCTTGTTGAATAAACTTTTCAACAATTTCATTTAAATCATTAGTTATTTCCTTGAGATGATCGATCGGTATCTTCTCTCTCTTTTCTGCTTCTTCCTTTTGTGTTGTTATTTTGGCTTCCAAATACTACTTCTGATCCTCAAGATTTTCTTCAATCCTTCTAGCTTCTTCTATCTGAATTCTTATCATCATGATTGTCTGCTCAACTTCTTTGGTGTTGGAGTTCTGTGATTCTTCTATATTCTTTAGTTCTTCCTGAAATGACTTGTTTTTTTCTTTTTCTTTCAGTCCTTAGATAATCAATTGCAGTGATCAATTTTTCTTTGTAATCAACTTCTTTCCCTTTGTACTCTTCCTCTTATAAATATTTTTGAGATGATGATAATATTTCTTATGCATCTTCTTTGGCATTCTCTAACTCTATGATAGGAGAAGAATATATATTATGTAGCTTATCCCAGATTTCTTTAGCTGATGAACTTTTTCCCACTTTGTCCTTTACTGAATCAGGTAATCCTTCCATGATGAAATACATTGTTGTTGTTTTTTTCTTCTTAAATCCCTTCTTGGCTATAGTTTTGGGTTTCTTTGGACCATTATATCCTGTAACAACTGAATATCAAATATCATATCCATGTTCCTGCAAAAAAAAAATTGTTCTTTTGCTACACATATCATACACTAGACCACTCTGACCATCAAACATTGGTACTCCATTCTCAATATATTCCATGAACTCCTTCATGATATCCTTCCAGTGGTTAAAATATTTCCTTGAAGGAACCATATCTGATACAATTTGTTGGAATACTAAAAGGGGGAGTGAATCATTATGAGCACTTTATACCACATTTAACCAAAATATATATTCTTTCACGTGATAAAAAACGTTCAACAATTTATCATCATTGTATCATCTATGATTGCATTAAATATATATATCATAAGCATGCAATCATAAGCATCATCACATCAACATCAAGAACAAATTACACCAATATTTACATGGAAACCCAAATGGGAGAGAACCACATAATGATTTCTTATATATATCAAGAATTCATTCATAGGAAGCACCAACTTCCCAATTCTCCAGCTGCAACTGGAAGGAGGATACAACCCCCTATCTATAGGCTCAAATCTGAAGAAATATACAACTCCCTGAATTCTATGGCTCCAACCAGAAGTAGGCTACAACCCCCTAGGTTCTCTGGATCCAACCAGAAGGTGGATACAACCATGTAGTTCTCAGGCTCCAACCTGAAGGAAGCTCCAACTACGTGATTCTTCGGCTCCAACCAGAAGGAGACTACAACCCCCTTTCCTTTCCCCATCCTGCTGCCATGAAATATAAGTGTAGACCAACTATCACTACCACAATCACTGCCAGTGTCACTGCCACTGTCACATCAATTTGTAACCTTTCAACTTGTCACTATATCCAACTTGTCACTCTCAACTTGTCGAACCTATCACTATCATCAATACTCAACTAGATCCTCTCACATGGATCATATACCAAGGACACCTCTCAACTAGATGTCCGACATCACCAACACATGCTTATACCAAGCATGTATCGATATCACCAACATACCATCACAATATATGTATATCAACCATGTACTAAAGCATAAACCAAACCATAAACCTGTACTATACCAAGCATCAACCATGTACCACAACCTTTATCACAACAAGTGCATCATCCATACACCAACACTTGTACCAATCCGTGCATCAACCATGCACCAACACCTATACCAAGCCGTGCATCAACCATGCACCTCAACCGGTATCATATGCCTCAACCATCAACCATGTACACCAAGTACCAATCATGTACGATACCATGTATCAACCATGTACATGCACATCAACACCATATCATGTGCCAACCATGCACATCAATCATGTACTATATCATGTATCATACCATGTGAAAATCATACACATCAACCATGTACATCAAAACCATACCATGTACCAATCATGTACCATACCATGTAACAACCATGCACTATAACAAGTGTCTTAACCATATACCATATCACTCTCAATCATGCCATGTGACATAAGATAAGCCTCAAGTATATGCCAATATCACAAATATATTCCTCTAACAATGAACCATACAAACCATATACCAAGTACAAAGAGTATGTCTCAAGCATGTAACAATATCACCTTAACCACATGAAATCATGTACCATCAAGGGCATCCAAGCATCCCTTAAACATGTGTCATACCATCCAAGATACAAGCCTCAAACAAATACATAAAAGACATATCTTTACTCATGAAAATGTGAATCATACCATCTCATTTCATGTAGAAACTATGTTGTACCATCAAACCTTGCTGCAACTCATCCGTACATTCTTTTTCATACCTTTTCCTCAAATATGTGACCTGTCCTCCTGCATCCTTCATATGTACACGACTTGTCCTTCTGTACCTTGTGTATGTACACAAACCGTCCTTATGCATCCCACGTATAACCTTAGAAAACTATGGTTTACAGTTTTCTACAACTCCAAAACTTCTGCTCCTTCAGACTCCTTTGCTGCCTCATAAAATTGTCCTCAAATTTAGCCTCAGATTCACTAGTAGATTTTCCAAAAGATAGACCATAACACTCATAAGATATATATTCAATGTAAGTGTGTGTGTTCAAATGAGAGACTCTTGAGGTGTATTTATACTTTTTCTAGGTAACCTCTTTCATTATTTTAGGGGTTTCTTATTACAACAAATTTACCCTTTCACCAAGACTTGTAACCAACTAGGGGCTTCTTGACCACTCTTTGGGGCTTCCAACTTTACAAGGCCATATATCCCTAACTGTGAGGAACCATGTGGCGTTCCACATATCATCAGAAATGAAATGACATGTACTATCCATATATGATAGTATTACCTACAATTTCACTATCCTTCATGTCCATATTCCTTAATCAACTTCAGCTCACAAAACCACACCTCCAGGGATTCATGTAGACTACAAAAATTGTACCCAGCTAACACATCATCAATCTTGATCATACAAATGTCAATCAACTTTCCAACATCTCTGGACCTCCCTAAGGGTTGACATCAATCTCCAATATCACTCTCCAAGGGTTGACATTAGTGAAAACCAACTATCAAAACCAACTATCCAACACAAATGTTTCAATAAGGCCCTACAAACCATGCATGCTTCCATGTGGTCATTTGAGGACATGTTCATCATGCTTCATCTCGAGAAGCTACTTTTATGTACTGATGTTGTTGTTTCCCTCCCCCAACTAATGTCAAGGGCCTGGGGATTGTTTTTTCAACCATGACTATCATGAAGGCCTCAATACCCAACCATGGTGCGTGAAACATCTTAATGGAAACTATATCCAACTCTCATGGAAGAAAACCCTATTCAGAGCTTGTGTTGTCATGTCTATGTTTTGTTCATGTCACTTGAGCTTAATAAGGTTCAATTAAGGATTAAACTCTTTGCTTCCCCACTTGACCAGTTTTAGGCATATTGATTTGTTTCTAGTGCACAAAACCTACTTACCACACTCATATCCCACTCTAAGGCCTACAAACAACCCATACAAATGACTCTTGTGTTTGTTTGAGGATGCATTCAAGGCTCTTGAGCCTAATAAGAGTCAAGAATATACTAAAGGGATTTTTTCCCTTCATCAACCATGTTTAAGGTCTCATGACCCATCCATGGTGTGAAAAATATCCTAAAGGAATCAATATCTGACTTTGATGACATAGACCCTCTAGAAAGGGTTTGTGTTGTGGTTCGCAGGTGTTGTTCATGGATATTGATCTTGAGAAGCATCATTTAGGGATAAAGGTGCAAGTGCCTTCCTCCCCTAACCACAAAGATTGATATATAGGAGATTAATTTAGGGATTAAGCCCTTTGTTTCCCCACTTTATCATGATTCATGTTTATACCTAAAACCCCATTTCTAGTGCACAAAACCTACTCATGGAACATGTATCCCACATGGATACTAAATAACCCAACCAAGGCCTAAAAAAGGATTCATAGTGAGGGATCAAGATGCATTCTCATTCAAGGAATGTGTTGTGGTTTAATCATGGTGCTCGTATCCCTCTAATAGGCCAAATATATTGTTAGGGACCTAACCTCCGTAACCCCTCAAGTAGGTAGAATGATATATTTTCCATGTAATAAAGGTTGACATTAGTTAATAAGGCCTATTTAATAATGTGAACAAGTCTAATGTAATAATACTTAATAAAAGCTTCCACTTCTAGAAATATATTCCTTTAGAATGTTCTTTAGATTACAGAATTAGTATAAATAGGAGTAGAAGGCATGAGAAAGTCTGGCCTTGAGAATTATTGTAATAGATATTTTATTTTCTAAGGGTTGCCTCCTTGAAGAGGCAAGTGAACTTAGATTTCTATCAATAAAGGTATCATTTTTTGTGTTGTTATTCTTTATATTTCATTGTTACACTGGTATTTGCTGCAATATTTTTGTTTCTCCTTATTATAATACATATGATACCTTACAAGTGGCATCAGAGCTCTTTCCTATTCTTAAATTGTGGGAATTTTTTATTTATGGTAGAGACAAGTACTTCCAGAATCTTTAAAGCATAGAGATCTGTCGTTTAATGGGTACAATTGTGGTTGGGGAATACTACATGCTGGAAATACAGGTGGTTTCGCGGGGTTAGTCAGAACAAACATTTCACCTTGTTATAAACCTTTGTAACCCCTTCGAGTAGTATCACATCATATAGAATATGTACACATCCATCACTCCCACATATCACCAGGTATATCAGGAGTCCCCTAGGTCTCCTAAAAATAGCTCTAGATCAAATGATCGACCCCCTGACTACTATAATGACACCAATAACAACACTCGAGAATATACTCTCTAGTACCTGGGTAATCAGGTAGTACGGATAAGGGTATCGTCAAGCCTCCTTAGTTGGTTCCATGAAATATTTTTCCTAGTAATATTGTTCAACCCCACATGTATGTTAGAGAACTATAGAACATGGAAAACCCTTTTCTGTAGGAACCCTAGAAATCCTCACCCTTGGGAACATAATAGAACATAAAAGAAAGAGAAGGGAATTTTTTTCGTGCAATCCTTCCTCTTGCATCTTGGTTTCAAAATTACTAAATAATTTTACTTGTTAACAATTTGGGCATTTCATCACTACAATATTCTTTAGGTCGGAGTATAACTCTACAAGAGTAAAAAAAAATGAGTATAATGGTCCTGCCAACACCATTTTTCGAGACGTATCCCATTGGATTCCTCTCTTCTCCCTAATCGTAGTGGTACCTATCAATTTTAATCCTTTTTTTGTGAACCCACCCACCCTTCCCAACACCCTTATTTTCCACCTATCCCACTGGATTCTTGTCTTTGCCCCATCCACCATAATACCTCTCAGCTGTAACCATTTTTCTATGTGGACCCACCTAACCATTTCTTTCTTCTCCCCAAATGGACCTTACCCACAACCAAGAACTCAACAACTTGCTCACCGAGAATGAATAGAATAATAAGTCCATCCAAGAGCTCACTTATGATATTTCTACCCTCAACTTTGATAATGCTACCATCAAAACTGATCTGTGAGGTGTGCAATATTCCACCTCTCGGACAAAATGAGCAACTTCGTAAGTCAATTCCTACATCCTACCTCCTCTGAACAACCTCATCACCATGAAGATATCTACTATTCCCATAACCAAGGTTTTATTTCCAATCAACCTCATCGAGAACTACATCTTTCTAGTGTCATTGTGAACAAATTTAATGGCTCAGATCCCACGTGTTGGGTCACAAAAATGGAAAATTATTTATCCTCACATGTTATTGTTGATGAATTGGCCAAAATTAGTTATGGTGTATTCTATCTAAATCCTGAATGTTGGAAATGGTGAAAATGGCGTAAAAATTCACACCAAGGGTATGTTTCTTGGACATAGTTTGCGGTTGAACTTTATGAATTCTTTGACACATAACACACCATTTGGATAATTTGACCAAGTTGAAATAGGCAGGCACAATGGAAGAATTTATCGTCGCCATTGAGCATTTGGATTTTAGAATGGAGGGAATGTCAGATTCCTTCTTCATGGAATGATTTATCAATTACCTAAAGGATGAAATCCGAGGTCAGATCCCAATAGCCCACCCCCAGAATTGTTTGGAAGCTACTGAATGTGCCAAGGAAGCATAATGTGTTTTCTTTTCCCAGAACCAAAAACCCTCTTTTATTCCTCCCCCTATACCTACCAATCCTACCCCTCATGCCACTCCTCTCAAGATACAAAAATTAACTTGGGAAGAAATAATTGAATTCCAACTCAAGGTTCTTTGTTATAATTGTAATGAAACATATTTTATGGGGCACAAGTGTAAGAAATATAATCCTTTATGGATATTTCTAAGAATTCACTGATGAGGAGTTAGGAGTTTCTCCTGTAGGAGAGCTACCCCAATTAAATAGTCTTACCCCATTGTTCCGCCAGAATGTTAACCGCTAATTTTGTTGCACACCACCAATGGCTTCTTTTCTCCCCAACCCTCAAGTTGGTTGACTACATTAAGCATAGGAAATTCATAATCCTAATTTATAGTGGCATCACCCATAATTTTATTCATTATTTCATTGACCAAGAAATCAATTTTTATATCCGTGCAGTAAAAAATTTCCAAGTCATGATTGCCAATGGTGGTTCCATGAAATGTGGTGGGTGTTGTGAAAATGTGCACGTTGGTCGGTACCACCTGAAATATCATATGTTTTTTATCAACATGGGTGGTTGTGATATTGTTCTTGGTGCTAAGTGTTTATGAACTCTCGACCCCATCCTCATGGAGTTTAAGGACCTAACCATGCAATTCCAATAGGAGGGACAACAATATAAGTTCCAAGGCATCACATCAATCTCACCTGAGATCATCAGTTCCCATCGAATGGAACAGATACTAAAAAATGTCATTATGTCATTATTTCCCAACTCCATTCCATTTACGTCATTGAGACACCTTCTATGCACCTTGACCTTCAATCTATACTCTTCTAAGACCAAGATATTTTTAACACTCCTCATGGACTTCCCCCGTCCCACAACATCCTTGGTCATTCCATCCCTCTAGTACTTGATATTCTTCTTCCCAATGTTCATCCCTATTGTCATCCCTTATCCTAGAAAAATGAAATTGAGAAAATTGTTCAATAATTACTAGAAGCAGGGGTTATATATCCTAGTACCATCCCATATTCATCTTCGATAGTCATGGTACTCAATAAAGAAGGAACTTGGTGCATGTGTCCTGATTTTCATTCCCTCAATAAACTTACAATCAAAGAAAATTTTCCCATTCTTGTCATTGATGACCTTTTGGATGAATTGAGTGGTGCTCAATACTTTACCAAACTTGATCTCCATTTTGGATACCACCAAATATTTATGAAATATGAAGACATCCCAAATACTTCCTTTCGAACTCATGAGGGTCACTATGAGTTCTTGGTCATGCCCTTTGGCCTTGTAATGCCCCCTCCACTTTTCAAAGTCTCATGAATCATTTTTTCTATCCTTTCCTCCATAATTTTTTCTTAGTATTTTTTTATGATATTCTCAGCTATAGTAAAAATTGGCAAGCCCATCTCTCTCATGTGGATCAATTTCTCCATCTAATATCTAAGAAATTGTTTTTTCTCAAACAATCTAAATGTGCTTTTGGCACATCTAAAGTTGAGTACCTGGGTGATATTGTAGGAAAGGATGGTGTATGGGTAGATCATAAGAAAATTGAACCTATGAAGGATTGGCCTTACCATAAGACTCTTAAAATATTGCATGGTTTCCTAGGTTTAATGACCTATTACCACAAGTTTGTTCATAATTATGGAAAAAATTGCATCTCATCTCACTACTCTCTTTAAAAAGAATGTTTTTAGTTGGACTTTGGAAGCTAATCAATCCTTCCAAGCCTTGAAAGATATTACGGTAACAACTCTTGCCTTGGCACTACCATAATTCACCAAGAATTTTTTCCTAGAATGCAATGCGTCTAGGAAAGGAATTGGGGTAGTCCTTGTGCAACATGGTCACCCTTTGGATTTCACTAGAAAACAACTATCAAAGAGACAATTGGGACAATCAACCTATGCAAAAGAATTTTTGGTTACTCTACATGCAATAGATATCTAGCATCCTTATCTATTGGGGCAACACTTCCAAATTAAAATCAATCATCATAGCCTCAAGTATTTTCTAGAGAAAAGAATTTCCTCCTCGGAGCAACAAAAATGGGTGACCAAGGTATTTGGATATGATTATGATATAATCTAGAATAAGGGAAAAGAATATGTGGTTGTTGATTCTCTTTCAAGTAAACATGAAGAGGAAGGGTCTGTCTTTTCCATCTCATTTGTTGTAGCATATTGGATTCAAGTGATTCACCAGGAATGGTTGCAAGACCCCAAAATTTCTATCCCGATCCAAAAATTGCAACATGATCCTCTATCTTCTCCAAGGTACTCTTAGAACAATCAATATATTCACTATGAATGTCACCTTTATTTAAGAACTCACCCCTTAAATCCATAGTTCTCTATGAGTTTCATGATTTACTTGTAGCTGGGGATTCAGGGTTTACCAAAACCTACGAATGGGTCAAATGTTCGTTTTACTAGGAAGGTATGAAGTAGTAAATTCTCACCTTTGTGGCTAAATGTGATACATGCCAATGCAATAAAGGTGAAATGGACAAATCTCCAGGAACAATCCAACTGCTCCTGATTCCACCTACTATTTGGAGATATAATTAGATGGATTTCATTGTTATACTACCTAAATAAGGAAATACGTCAACCATGATCATGGACACCCATTTACCGCATCCACAATGGCTCAAATTTTTATAGATAATATATTCAAACTCCATGGAATGCCTCATTCTATTGCCTCTAAATGTTATCCAACTTTCACCAACAATTTTTGGAAATAATTGTTCCATATTCAGGGAACCCAATTTCATATTAGCACCGACTATCATACTAATGGACAAAATGAAGCTATCAACAAGTGTTTGGAAACGCATTTGTGGTGTTTTTCATTTGAAATAAAATATATATGGGATCCGTGGTTACCACTAGGTGAATGGTGGTACAACACATCTTACCATACTTCCACTCACATGACCCCCTTTGAAGCAATCTACAATAAAAATCCACCATTGATTCTCTCATACATGTTAGGTGTCTCTAAGGCTCAAGAGGTTGACAACAATATTACAGTCTCAACAACCATTCTCCATATACTCAAAGAAAATTCTCTCCTAGCTCAAAATTACATGAAGCGAAAAGCATATCAGGGTCATTTAGAACGTCAATTCACCGAAGGGGAGTAGGTGTTTCTTCATATTCAACCTTATAAGAAAACTTCACTCAAATTTAAACATTGTCGGAAAGTTGGCCCCAAATTTTATCGTCCTTATATAGTTCTCAACCGAGTGGGGCCTGTGGCCTACTAGTTAGCTCTACCCAACCACTCTAAGATACACCATGCTTTTTATGTCTCATTCTTAAAGAAAGTGAGTGGAAACAAGATCTAGAATCAAACCAGTATCCTTGAGTTGCATGAAGAAGGTTCCATTTGGGTGTAGCGACAAGTCATCTTGAACCACCACAAGCATCATCTCCATTAGCACATGATCAAGGAAGTGTTAGTTCATGTTATAGCAAGATTTTCCTCACCCCATGCAAGTTGCTCAAAAGGTCTTTTCCATTTCCCTATGAAGACTTGAAGTCCCCCTTTTCACTTCCCATAGATAAAAATCATATTTTTCTACATATACGTGCCCTAACAGTTATACAACATGAATATACGTAGGTTGCACCATTACATCCCGTGTACATCGAGTTTGGTGATAAAAAATTAAAAATTGTGTCAAGTTTCCATGTTACATCACGAGATCCATGATCCCTTACCTTCCATATAATGGAAACATTCTGACTTGGCTCTTCGGTTCCATTTGAAGGCTATAAATGGGCCATATCCAAACCATGGAAAGGGAAAAGAATTAAACTTTTGAGAGAAAAGTTGCTCTGGAGAAATTATTCGCTTCATATTGAGTATGCATCCCTTTGTCCTTTAAAGTTTGAACACATTGTTCAACCCCCAATCTCTTCCCTCTTTGATGGAGAACCTCATTGTCTCTCTTATATGAGCTTGCCTTTGATGGAGGATTGAAGTGGTGGAGACCTAGCTGGAAGGGATTTAGTTTCTTGGTTCAGAGACGTGTCGACATAGAAGTTTGTCACTTGTATACTTATGTTGATCATATTTTAATAGAAATACCATTTTCTCGTCCAATTGATTTCTTTCAAATATTTTAATTATTATTCCATGGGCATATTTGTTATGAATGTTAATGGATTATGCTATTATATATGCTAAATTTATATATTATCACCATATGCTTGTGTATCTTGGTTTATGAGGACAAGTTGCAGGTATAGAGCTTTGAGTTGCGTGCTCAACGGTGGTGTTCATCAAACAAATAGACGAGGTAGGCCCTTTATATTGTCTTGTTTGGAATTTACATTTATATAGCATAATTGGGATTATAGTTGATTTATGCAGTCATTCCATCTATTGTGGTTTACCCCATGCCATAGAGTGATTTTCCTCATAACAGAATTGACGACCATACTGGGGATTGGATATTCTTTTGGGGTTTAGAGTGTTTTTCTCCTTTGATTTCCCTCGGTTAGCTTGATTTTCCTTTTCGTTTGATTTCTTGACAACCTATTTTCATTTTGAATTTGAGTTTATTGGCCTTATCCTTAACCTGGCAGTGTTTTAATACATATACACAGTTTTTCCCTTGACAAATGCATACATACATGAGATGTCATTCTATAGGGAGGGTACATATGCGGTTTTTGCTTAAACAATCGCGTACATCAATATTTTTTTCTTGATTACTGAGTTTGGTGTTTGTTGGGTTAGTTTTGATAGTTGTTGAATCTTCTTGGGTCTTTGTCATAACTGTTGAGTGCCTGCAGAGTGATAGGAAACCTTTATTTGGTTGAATTTTTGGGCGGTTTTTCTTTCTCATCATATTTTTCATTGGCTGTCCTTGCATCTTGGGATGAGTGTTTTCCTCTTGGTATAGTTCTTGGTTTGTCTCTTTTTCTTATAGTAGGGTCTATATATCATGTTGTTGTTCAGTCCTTGCATTTTCACTTCTTTATATTGAAAATACAAAAAAAAATACATTTTGCATTTTGGAATTTGCTCTTTGGGGTTGTTTATTATTAATCTTGATACATGTATAGAAAGATTGCATCTTATTCGAAATCATAGAGTTGAATTGAAAGTTTCATTTGTGAAAATATTATCATTTTTGAGAATTCAAAATTAGGACTTAGCTTTATATTCATATTCATTTCTTTTATTTGTTGAGTCATAACATCATCAGCTTCATCACCACATATTTTGAGTAAAAAAAGCCATTAAAAGTAACGTTGATTAATTTAAAATTGATTAGAAACAATTGTATTTTTCAGGGTACACAAACTAGCTTAAGATATAGAGCCTTGGAATAAGATTTTGTGAGTAAACTTCTCCAAGGCTATTAAACTCAACATATGTGTCTGAATAAGGGAGTGGTGAAATCCATTGTATAATTGGTGACGTCAAGAGGATCCACTCACACAAGGTTTAAGAACAAGGTCACGCAAAGTTGGTTGCAGAGATATCCCTCTAATACCTTCTTAGCATCATAGATATTTCTAGGGATCTATTCATATCTGGGGGTCTCGCTAGTGCCTTTACCTCTGTGAGAGGTGACACTTTCAATATTCTGGGCTTTGTCAGCCTTCCCATATGGTGGACCTGACTTACGAATGTTCTTCTGCGCATTGGTTATATCGTTGTGGCTTTAGTTTCTTGACATAGGTATCCACATAGGTTACTTTCATGGGTTATTCTGTAGGTAACCTAAGTCAGATAAGGGTCGAACAACACACAACCTTTATGGAGGATTACCTCTCTAGGGGGATATGGCCGACTACATTGTTAAGTACATGAGGGCCCTTGTAACTAATTGTGATACCTATGATCTTTTCAAGGGAGTCTCAGACCTCTCTTGGATGAGGCATACCTAATCTAGTGAGGGAGGCCCCTTTTCATCAACTATATCATGTGTTTGTGCATATTGGCCTTTTTTTTATTTTGGTGTGCTATTTGATTGTTAGTTGGCCTTAGGATTTGTTTTTTATATCTTGAGTATTGAGGCATCGTGGAGCCAGACCGACTTCCTCATAGGTCTCATCGTTTGTTGAAATTACCAGCGCATCTTGAGTCTTTTCCTTCTAAAAGGCGCAAATTTATAAAACGTGGTACACACACCTCCACTTACAAGACTTGTGATCATACGAGTATGATTACTGAGTTGAGTCAGAAAGATACTTGGATTCCTTCAACTCCCATACCCACCATAGTTAACATAACTCCTTCTACGCCTTCAACCATTATGGTTGTAGTGCCAGAAGTTCTCTTCATCACTCCTGTCCAACCTGGGGTTGTTAATCAACCTATAGGGACGAACCCTTTTGGATCTATTTTTGGTACACCTAGGTATAATACTCCATATATTCCTTCGATCTCTAACCCTTTCTCTTTTGGTATGACAAATGTGACATCAAAACTTTCGTCTTCCATTCTAGCGAATAACACAAATCCTAGTATTGGACTTGGGGACATGGGGACATGGCTACTCTGAATATTCCACTTTCGTTTCATGGAGCTCATGTTCCCCAAATGACTCCTACAGTTGGAAGCCAACCTCCTTTTCACCCTAGGTATAATCCTAGTCTTAATTCTCCTAGATGGAGCAATCAACTAGGCAGACAAGTTGTTTCCTATGTCCTGTCCTTTACACCTACCTCCTCCACACCGTTTCCAACCAACATGTTTGATAAATCCACCTCTATCCTCCAAATTTCCACCCAAAGGAGGTCAGTTTCATACTTTTGGAAACCCCCAAATTGGAGCTACTCTGGGTGGGGGAATCATTTACAACCCTCATTATAACATTCCTACTAGAATGGTTCCCAACCAACCCCTTATGAATCAGTTTGGAGGGGGGTTTTACAATACCGGATAGGGCCATGGTGCATACCAAAACCATAGATGGGATGAGATTCCCCAACATCAATATTTCCTGGGAGATTAGGGCTAGATGATGAAACCTCGACTCCCTTTTCTAGCCACGCTTAATTTTCTAGACTTGCCAAGATTAATGAATGTCCCGGTGCATCATGATCCATCATGCCCCCCCGTCCCCACCAATTTTCCTTCACATATTCCTAAATTCAAGGGAAATAATGGTGAGGATCCTCATGGTCACATCGTTACTTTTCATCTTTGGTTCTCTTCCAATTCCCTTAATGACATTTCTATTCATTTAATATTGTTTCAATGCACCCTCATGGGGGTTTCAACAAAATGGTACATAGAGCTACTAGGGGGGACATACAGGAATTTTAATCAGATAGTACTAGTCTTTCTTAACCACTTCCAGTTGTCTCTTCATTATGATGTCGACCCTCCGCCAGGACAAATCCACCCATGTATCGGATCACATTCAAGAGTGGTGTAGATGAAAGAGGTTGATCAAAGCCTACATTCCTCTAGAGTTCATGTTGGAATGTTTTCTTAAGTCTTTACTACCTTATATT
>JASDQU010029254.1:0-12918 GCA_032191745.1 Picea mariana | reverse complement strand
ACCAAGGAGAAGACACGTGGTCTCCTACTCAAGGCATCTACGACCAAATTCTTCTTCCCCTTGATGTACGAAATACCAAAATCGTACTCACTCATAAACTCACTCCATCGCCTTTGCCTAGAATTCAGATGTCTTTGAGTGAAGAGATGTTTTAAACTTTGATGGTCCATTTTGAGCTCAAATTTTCACCCCATGAGATAGTGCCTCCAAAGTTTCAGAGCTAGCATTACAGCTACCAAATCTAAATCATGAGTCACATATATCTCTTCATGTTTCTTCAACTTCCTTGATGCATAATCTATCATTCCTCCATCTTTCATTGGCACGGCCACAACCCTTGCTTCGAGGCATCCGTGTAGACGGTGAAGTCCTTTTCCATGTCCGACACTTGTAGAATTGGTGCACTAGTTAGTAACCTCTTAAGCTTGATGAATGCATTTTCCAATTCTTCTGTCCATTCATACCTGATCCCCTTGCACTACAAAGTGGTGATGGGTTTCGCTATTTTGGAGAATCCCTCCACAAACCTCCAGTAATAACCTACTAGCCCCATGAAGCTTCTCACCTCATGGGCATTTTTCGGCACTGGCCACTCCATAATGGCCTTTACCTTTTATGGGTCCACAACGATTCCTTCGCCGGAAATGATATGACCTAAATAGTGAATCTCTTTCTGGAAAAATGAACACTTCGACAACTTCCCATACAATTTGTTCTCTCTAAGGCAGGAAAACACTACTCGTAAGTGTTCCTCATGTTCTCTTTCATTCTTGGAATAGATGAGGATGTCATGTAGAAAGACTTGTACAAATCGATCTAAGTACTTCTGGAATATGTCGTTCATGAGGCTCATGAATACTGCTGGCGTATTGGTCAATCCAAAAGGTACTATGACAAACTCGTAATGTCCAAACCGAGTTCAAAAGGAAATTTTTGGGATATCGCCTTCCTTAATCCTTAACTGATGATACCTGGATCACAAATCGATCTTTGAGAATACCACCGCTCCTTTCATCTGATTGAAGAGGTCATCTATTCGTGGCATTGGGTACCTATTTTTCATTGTAGCAAGGTTCAAGTCCCTGTAGTCTATACATAGTCGTAAGGATCCATCCTTCTTCTTTACAAAAATTACTGGTGCACCCCAAGGTGAGACACTGGGCCTTATTATCCCTAAGTCTAGTAACTCTTTCAACTGCATTTGAAACTCACAAAGTTCTAGCCCTGTCATCCGATACGGAGTTTTAGAAATTGGTTCTGCACCAAGTTTTAGCTCAATAGTAAAATCAAGCTCCCTCTCTAGAGGTAACCCTAGTAACTCGTTCGAAAAAACATCCTTAAATTCTAACAGTACCGGGTACTGATCCAATGAGAGTCCCTTCCTTTCATTCACTGCTTCCACTACATAAAGTTGACACCCTTGTCTCAAGCATCGCTTAACCTTCATAGTTGAGATAAAGCGTAATGACACTTCTCTCCATACACTTTAGATCTCTATTGGCCTTCCTTCGTCGTCTACATAGAGCAACCTCTTTACGAAACAATTAACCAAAGATCGGTGAGCTGCTAACCAATCCATTCCAATGATTAGGTCATATGCCCTAAGAGAAGTGATGTATACCTTCAACCTGGTAGTACACACTCCTAGGTCTACTATGAAATTATCAACACTAGGTCCTATCGTTTGGTTTTCCCCCGAAGCCATCTTGACTTGTTTAAAGTCATCGTGCTCATAGGTTGCCAATGCATCTTTTCTAATGTAGATATTGAAATGAAACTATCTGTAGCCCTAGAATCAAATAAAATATTAACGTTGATATGATTTAGCATACCTGATGACTCCACCACAATGGATTGATGTTCATCCTGGTGATTATTAACCACTGCGTAAATCTGGTGGCTGCTACATGCTCTTCCCATCAGTGCCTTTCCTTCTCTATGCATGAACCCTGATTGTAACTCTGGGTAGTCACACTGGTAATGGGGTCCTCCACACCCCCAACAGGTAACACGAGATTGAACCTGCGCACTGTTATGTGATTGTCTCTTAAATGAGTTCCTCCCCCTGGAACCCTTGCCCCTACTAGTTGTTCCCTGAGATGGTTGTGGACCCGTCTAAGTCATTGGTGATGAACGAGATGTTGCACTCGCTACCATTGAAATCCCAGCGGCTACTGTCCTTTGCGTGACTTTGTTACCATATGGAGGTGGCCTTGAGCCCCCTCCCCTGGGATGATGCAGAAAGTTCGGTCTCGTACCTCTATTTAAGTTCATGTTTTCCTCTGCATAATGCACATTTTCCACTGCTTCTGCTACTGAAGACGATTTCTAGATACACACCATAGCTCTTATGTTAGGGTTGAATCCATAGACTAAGTGCTTTTCTTGTCATTGGTCATTATCCATATACGAAACATATTTGACCATTTCCATAAATCTGATCTCATATTCTTCTACAGTTCTATTTCCCTGTACTAAGGCATGAAATGCCCCTACCTATTGTTCCTCATAGTATGCTAGCAGATATTTCCTTCGAAACCTCTCCTCGAAAATTTCCCAAGATACAGTGTCTGGGGTAAGATGCAGGTGTCTTTCCAGGTTGCCTCACCAGTTCAAGGCACTGTCTCTTAACTGAAAAATTGCAATCTTTTCCTTTGAGTTGGACACATAGTCCCTTAAGGCAAAACACCTTGTCATGACTTCCAACCATGCTTCTGCGCGTTCACTGGAGCGACCCCCGACAAACTCCAGAAGTTTGATCTTCTGCAATTATCTAGTGACGTCTTCGGGTGGATTTCCTCCCCTTGTATCCCTTGATGCTTCTGGATTACCCGTTCCAGATGGTAGGGGTTCCAACTTGGTCCCTACTGGTTGTCACCCCTTTAAAGTTTCATTTATGGCCTCCAACGAGCGCAGTATGAGAGCTAGTTCGGGCGATGGTGGTGGCGGTGCTGGTGGTGTTGGCGGTGCCTGCGATGATGCTCCCCTGCCTTGATTCCCTCGAGTCCTAACCATCCTGTATGATTTAACCTGCATCAACCAAAGTTGTCAGGGTGAGTTCAAGGACGTTTCAAATTTGCGCTACTTAAACTAGAAACAGGGTTAGGCGTAAGTTTTTCTTTACTTGTCGGTAAAGAAACGTTACTCTCTTTAGGGGATTGGCTAGTTTAGGATTAGGATTAAGCGTCTAAGATTGATTTCTTTGCCTAAGAAAAATATTGACTCCCTTGCCCAGTAGCTACACTAGCCTTGTGTCATACTTTCCAATTCCTCTAGCTTACTTTCCTAGTGTGTATGTCGCCTCCTTCCCGCTTGTCCTAGTCTAAGTCCTTTAAACTTTTCACTTACAACTAATTATCCTTTGATGCTTGACTCGTGAGCTTTCCTTGGTGCATTGTACATATGCATTGAATTACATGTCTCGGTGGCTACAGGTACGAGTATTTAAGGATTGTAGAGTGGCTTTCGTCATTGGAACTTAGCGCTTGTGCGCTTTGGTTAGTATGATGTAGTGAGCCTGAGGCGATGCATTGAAGCTTAGTGTTTGACTTTGAATAGTGGAATGGAGTGGAGGGACTTGGCGCTTGGCTTGATGAGTTGTGTGTACGGTCTCGTGAGCTTGGCGCTTGGATAATCAAAGATTATTCTTCAAGATAGTACTTTGCTACTATTGATAATTAAACTATTTATATGTGAATTTATTTGTAAAAGTGATATGTGTGGCGCATTGGTGTTAGTGCTCTTCTTAAGGTGCTTCGCTTGGTGGGTGGTATTGGGTTCAAAACCCATGGACCCTCTAACATTTTAATTAACTTTAATGTAGTTTACTTTACACTAATTATACAATTAATTTAATTCATTTCTTTTTTTAGAAAATTAGTTTAAATTAATTAATTTAAATTTTGAATCCCGAATTGAAATAAAACCTAATTTATTTAATTTACCCACTATCGAAGTTGTTTGTTATATATATATATATATATATTTGAATAATAAAATAACTATAACCTAAAATAATAAAAAAAAAGAATAAAACATTTACATTATAATTAAAATAAAAAAAAATAAAAAAATATTAAATAATAAATGAATAAAAATAATAAAAAATAATAAAAATCTAGAGTCTGGTAGTGGGTCCTCGCATGAGGCCCACGTGCCCCCCTCTCCTCCATTCTTATCCCCTAACCCTAATATCCTCATCCTTATCTCTTCGAACCCTACCCTTTCTTCCTTTTCACATTTCGTTTTTTTTTTTAAGCATTCAGGGTGAAGGATGAGACCGACAGCCATAGCCATCTCCCTGCTAAGTCGACCCTGGTAACTCGTGTTCTAGGAATGGAGGGTGCATCGAGAACATGGCGCGTTCCCTCCGCTCCTTAGTATCTTAGCGTTTGACTTGTATGAGTATGTGGTCCGATTATTTTCCTAAGAAAGATTTCTATCCTTTTTCTCTGTTGTTTTGTGTGTCAGGTGGAGATTTTCTGGGGGTGTTATTTTCTTAAAAAAAAATTATAGGCCCTTATTCGCTCTGAAAGTACAGTGGCTTTAGGTATACTAACCGGTTTCTGGATTTCTTAGGATGTGTTTATGTTACCTAGTAAATACTGATCTGGTGATGAGATTTTATACCGAAGAAATCTAGGAATTTGGCATTGTTTCGGCTTGATGAGAATGACATGTAATAGCCATTGAGAATATGTTCTTTTTTTTATGTGTAGTGCATGATTTTTAACCCTAATAGGTTCCTTCCTTGGTGCTTGGTATCAACTGTGTTCAACTGTGTTCTATGGATGCGTCGTTCAACGCCCCTTTGTGGGCTTTCCTCCTCGTGACTTGGTTTCACTCTTGCCTAGCGCATGGTCTTGAGTGCACTGGGTCTTCAGTGGTATAGTGTGTTGGTGATTCATGGCTTATATTCTGTGGCTTTCATTCTTGGTCTCTGATGGTATAGTGTGCTGGTGACATGATGAAGAGCTCGAGGCTATGCAAGGAGATTGGCGCTGGATGCGTTAGGCTCTTGGACTTGGGTCGTATGCTTGGTAATGTGTGACTTGCTTGCGCATTGTGTTGTATATTGTTGCGCGCTGGGTTGTTGGGTTGTATATTGTATATTGTTGGTTGTATGGTGTTGTGTGATGAGATATGAGGAATGGTGTCGGGCCTGTGTAAGGAACAATGCCCTTATGGGCTCCTCTTCTATGGCTTAGCGCACATATAGTCCACCTGTGGACTCTTTCCGATTCGTCTCTCAACACCTAGTGTGGGCGTTGTTTATAGTTTATGGACTTAGTTTGGAGATTGGGCGCCAAGCTCAACAATTTATCTGATGCGTAGTGCATAGTGACCCGTGCCTGTGGTGCCTTGTGCGTTAGGTTTTTTTTGTTGTTGTTGTTGTTTATTACTAAAAAAAAAAAAAATGTTTGTTGTGTGTGCAGCGTGCTCCCTTCCTGGGTGTCCTGATGTCGCCATCGCCATTGGTCTGTTGATCACAGACCATGTAATTACACTGCTTATCAACTAATTCTTCATGCATGCCATTTCTTGCATCATTATGAGACCCCTTTTCATCTTGCATATTTAGACTGGGACGAGCCTTACTGGGGTTTTTCTCCACTACTAATTCTGTCTTTGCACAGTTCAATTTGGGCGTATGAGCCCTCTCCAACCGCAACTCATTCCCTTTAGAATTCGTTGGATTTTTTCTGTGGTTATCATCTTGTCCATAATGCTTAGCCCCACCACTTGTAACCTTCTTGGGCATCCTGGTTAGTCGCAGTTTCAGTGTTAGCTAAAATGTTTCACTAATAGATAGTGAGGATTTGTCTAAGTTTTTTACAAAACTTAAATTTTTATATAATTAGTTTATTAGAAGAATATGCTATTTTTAGTATTTCTAAATTTTCCTAGAAAGAAAACAGCCACTAATTTTTTTTTCTTCACCTAATATATTAGGTAGAGAAAGAAGAGCCTTAATACCTACCACTCCTGTGTGAAGGTACTAATGGATTAGCTGCGATAATAGGTATACATTTTTAATTAATTAAAAATATGGTTCACTGAGGTTTTTCTGATAGTGGACCTTTCAATTGTTCAATTCACACAATTGTTTAACAAGTGAATGTGATTTCCTATTGGGTTCTAATCATCCCATCTATTAGATATCCCCTATTTCACCGCCCTTGTTCGCTTGCGTCGTTTCACTTTGTTTCATACCATGTTTGCAAATTTCTAACACATCATAGTAGCGATGTCAATAATAAGCTTATATGGTGGCTATCTTTTCCACAAATCATTCTATCCCAAAGATTAACCGCAGCAAGAATTTTATGGTGGAGAAGTTTATGGAAATGTTGCATTCAATAATTTATTTCTATTTTTTTTTTATCATTTTTCTCTAGTTTACATCTCAGTATATATTTTTTTTACTTATATTTATTACTTTTCTAGTTACATACATCTCAATATATAAAAAAAACTGATATTTATTTCTTTTCTCTATCTCTCTTGTAGGTGAAAAATGTGTTGTTTTTTTTTTGGTTTTTTTTTTTAGCGGGTAGGTCTGTAGTAAAAAAAAGAGGCTAAACAAGAGGATGGAACAAGAATACAATGTTAGATATATTTTTTTGCTATACTCAAATATATTTTGTTGCTATACTCTCTCCTAATCGAGATTCCAATTTCTTAAGTAGTTTTATTTAGTGGTTCATTTCTGGGTTAATTTGGAGTAGGTGGGTAGGTCCTTGGCTCCAGATTTTGAACGAAGCTCTGATACCATGTGTAGGGACCAAATTAATTCCAGTCTATTAAAATCCATAAATTGAAACCGATAATATTACTTCTACACAGGAAGACTCAATAATTTCTTTCATTCAGCATATAAGCATGTTAAATTAATCAAAGAACAACAATTTCATAACAAAATAAGAATTACTTAATAGAATAAAATAATTACCTCTTCCTGATGCTAATTCCCCCGTTGATCTGGTTGTCCTTTGTTGAAGTTGAAACTGTGTCAAACACTGCCCAAAACTGATTTTTCCTCCCTGCCATCTAGGACCAGCTTGTCCATCTCCCTAGCTCCAGGATACCGTAAGGATATCCTGGCCCCCGTGCCCAAAACAACCAGAAAACCAGTGCTCCTTGCTTCTGATTCACCAAAAAACCCCAAAACCAAACTCCTCACACCAGAGATCTCCACAGAAAAATATCCCACAGAAATATATCCTCCTCCTCAAAATGCTTCCTCCCTCCAAAATAATTCCCCTCCCCGTAAGACTCTTCCCCGTCATATTCCCCCTTCACCGACTCTCCTCCCCTTCATTAATTTCCTTATCCCTTTATTTATTATATTATCCCCTTATTTATTATCTTATCCCCTCCATTTAATGTTTCTTCCCCCCCCTTCAAGTATTTAATTAAATATACTAAAAATTATTAACCCCTTTAATTCATTACTCAATTAATTAATGAGTGAATCAATCAATCAATTAATCATTGACATATATGAACCAGTAATTAATAAATAATTAACTAATTAATATTATTAAGAAATAATTATTGTTTAACTAAATATTTTTTTTTTTAAGTAAAAAAGATGGATCCTATTATATTATCATAAACAAGATACAGTAACTGTTTGTGATGCCAGCTGTCTTGCCTAAGCAGAAAACCGAGACAGCTAGGCATCCTATGCCAAGTGTTTCTCTTTTAACAAAATGGACATGGTTCTGTCCTACCTGAAGGAAACCACGACTGTCACTTGTGAGGTTCAAACTGTGTGCCATAAGATAGATGTAAGGAAACTGAAAAAACTAACTGAACTAGAGCTTCATGCAGAACAGAAAAGGGAATCCTAATCGAGAGCATCATAGAACTATTTTACCTGTGCACTTCTTCTCGTTTCCCTGATACCACCAGCCTGCTAGAAGAACGTACGTCTGCACACACGTTGGGTATTGCCGCTGTGGTAGATTTTTGAAGTGGGTCGCGAAGAGCATATCAAGCTGCTGGTCAATTCTGGCAAGGCAAAAAACCTGGTCATCCATCAGAATTCTTAGCTCAAATATGAGTACGAGGTGCCTCGAATCAGTAAAGGGTGGTTTCTCCATCCAGTGGCTGTTGATGGAGGCTAGGTGTCTAGATTCCGTTGCTTCTCTGCTTGTCTGCTCCGAACGGTTGAGAGACTGGGTCGCCGTCCTTGTGGTTGCATCGAGAGGGGTCTCTTCTTCAACAAAATAGGTGGGGAAGTGCTCCTTTGGGCTATTGGCTTTGAAATCCTTCAGAATGTCCCTAGTCAGAGGCTTGTCTTCCTCTCCAAGTTCAGTAGGTGGGCTCCAGTTATCTGGGACTGTAAACAGCGTGAGCTTGGGGTAGCTCTGCATGACGTCCTCTATATAAATTTCCTCCTCGTATGCCATGGGAGGCATTCATGATTTCCTGCACTGTCGATTGGATTCTATGGCCAGTGCCTATTCAAACTTCCTTTGTCGCTAGCATTGAGACTTGACCGTGTACCAAGAGGCACCTCTGCACGGATTTCCTCGTGCCCTGGGCATGGTGGAGACCCTGGGAATGACTAGGGTTCCTAGCAGAAGGACTGCTCTGCTCCAGAGCTTCGATGGGGCCTTGAATCTCTGCTCTTATGGAGTATATTGCAGATACGCTGGTGGAGTGAACACTGCAATGAGAAAATGCTTCTCTATTCTATTAATCCCGGTGATAAGGCGGAGGGATACTGCGACCGCCATAGCCATTAAGTCTTGGTGCTAAGTGCGCTGGAGGCTGGTACAATTCCCTTGCACGAGGAGGCTCATCTTTTGGTAACAACTACACTAATCCATGGTGATTTAATGGTGGAGGGGATGTTTGCTGGTTGATGCATTAATAATGTGTCCTAGCATCGGTCCGTGTGTCTCCGAATAACTACGTGGCACCCCATCCGGGGGGGTTTAACTAAACATATTAGGACAATCAGATTATCAAATTAATTATAATTAATCATCCCTATGCATCTATTTAACCAGGGTTGTTACAAAATGAAATACACTTTACAATGGAGCATGAAATTTTTCAAAAAAAAGTAATAAAAGAGAGACTTGAACTCAAGACCTCTTACTTAATAATGAAAATTTTAACCAAATGGGCTAGCAAAACATATTTTATTGTTTAGCAAGAGGATTTGGGGTGTTTTTTGTTGTTTTTGTTGTTGTTGTTGGAGAGCATGCTAAAAAAATTATTTTCACACAAAAAGATTTTTTTGCTTCTCGAGGACAACAAGGGTTAGATCTTGGTTAACTTATCCAGAAAATGAACCTTTTCCTATCTGTTTATGATTTTTTGAGACCTCACAAGACGTGGGGAAAAGAGAATACACATATCTAAAAGAGTAGAAACTTGGAAACAAAAAATATAAAACCGAAAAATACTTTACAAAAAAATTAAAAAGGAGCTTACTCACGCTTTATACCTCTGGATGTAGCTGAAATGGTCGTATATTGGGAAAACATAAACCTTTTCGAGTGAAACGAAAAATGTTCTGGAATGAAACGAGCACTCTGGACATAATGGAATAGTCATATAAGACCATAAATGTACAATAATGGCAGAAAACGGAGATGAGAAAACTTGGCTTCACGATCTCAATCTACAACATGAACGTGTCTTCCAACAGGCTCTGATACCATGTTTGACAACACAGGTATTCCAATAGAGGAAAAAAACCTTCAGTAACCACTCACACAACTAGATCAAAGATCAACACACAAATTTTTTGATGTGGTAAAACCCCTACAGGGAAACATCCATGGACCCAACCAATGTGGCCACTTGGAGCAATTTATTAATGAAAAAGAAAAAAAATACAAAGAGATTTTATAGGAGTGTTTCTCACAATCGATCATTGGAAAATAACCCTCCATGCTCTTTAAATAGAGATCATGGACCAATAGGGTGTTAAGCCACAGATCAATGGTTTTTAAGATCATGGAGAATATGAACCATCAAATCACTCTATGTTGGGAACATATCGTGACCATCAAATTTCTTAACTACAAATGCATACTAATGCATACTAAAGAAACACACTAAGAAACACACTTTTACGTAACGACACATTAGACAAAGTAGATATTAACTAACCCCTAAGTGTCTAAATATCCTAACAATATTTACCTTCAACCAATAAGAGCATTATACATGGTAGCATGAAATTACAACAGATGACAACTAATAAATGAAGACATGGCATCATACAAAGAGAGACACATTGTGTGATCTTATTGTATGAAAAATGGAAGATTCTTATTGGAAAATTGTTGGCCTACCAAGTGATGACACGTGGAAATAAATTATTGGATGACATTTCATGGTGACTGGGCATGAGTTGGATGACGACATGATTCCAAAATTATTATTTTATTCAACGATTTTCTAAGGGTCCAATCCTCCAAGCTCCATAATATTCTCTCTTTTTGTTTCTTATTAAGTATACGTTGTACTTAAATTTATATACAATTGTATGATAAACACATCCATGCATGTGGGATAATTTATATGAAGAAAAAGTATAATTTTAATGAAGGGGCACAAAATTCATCCAAGTCCTATGATTTACCCACGGCAATCGATCGATGGTGGCTAAGTATTAATCTTGCAGAGGCCATAACTTGAGCTCCGGGTGTTGGAATCACACAAAATTTATACAATTCGAAATTCATTTCGACATAGAAGAAGATGTTATACGTTTCAAGTGCTGAAAGTTGATATATGTTTCTCATAAACTAAAATACCAGTCAACTTCAATTTTTAATGGGAGTGCGTGACAACTAAACTTCATGAGGTTATATCTTGAGATTCGGGAAATGGATTTTCAAAAGAATTATACTGTTGGAAATATGAGACGATGAAGAGGACATAATAAGTGGTTTACATGGCTAAAAAATTGGTTTTCACTTCAATAAAAATAAATTACAGTCGTCCTCTTTTAATGGAAAATTTATTAAATTGTAAAAATAAAAGTCTAATTAAAAACTTTGTTAAAACAGAAGAGGAACCCATTTTCAATATACTTATATTTATGATGTGATTTCATTAATGAATAATTAATGACGTATTAATTAAAGGGAATGTTTCAAGAAGAAACTTGCATGGGAACTTATAGAAGGGGGAAACCCTAACTACTCAAGTAGTTAGAAAATCTCTTCTTAAAAAGAGAAGAGAGGCTTCATCAAGGGTTCCAAGAATCAATATTGTCAGATGGGTATGACAGAATATCAGAGGAAGAAGAAGGTACAACCATGAGTACACAATCAAACTTCTGATAATAAAAAAATTAAATCTCCATCTTCTCCATTCTTTCTATTTCTTCTACACCATTTGGCATATCTTTATGCTTGGATTTCTGAGTTGGGCACAAGACTGAGTTCTTGAGTGTTCTTCTTGTAATCTTCTAAGATATTTTGTTATATGATCATAGAGTATTTGTATCCACATACATGGCTATCAAATATTTTGTAAGGAAGAATGTATTTCATGAATAAAACTCCACAAAGAATTGCTTCAGGGTTGATTTTGACTGTATCTTGTAATTTTGAGTTTTTAGTATGGGCTATTTGATATTGACCTATCAAATTTTGTTTTTATATTGACAGTAATACTCTTTTAAAATTCTCTCCTATTTTTGAGATGATCAAATTATTCTCTCCTATATTGATAGTAATACTCTTTTAAAATTCTTTGAGATGATTAAGAATATTGTGTATGTGATGTTGATCCCAAAGAAATTCTGATGTTGAAGCTCTCCTTCAATCTTTTCAAATGTTTAGAGACTTATTTTTTCATACAAAGATCATATTAGGTTATTGAAGAACCATTTTGTTTCATAATCTCAAGAAATAAAGATTTAGGGTTTTTTCCCTAACACTCTCCTAATCCAAGATATTCAAAGATATATCTTTTATCCAAAGAGGAGAGGCACCTCTTTAAAAATGCATGAGGATTCATATCCTTCTGAGTTTGTCGTTTCGTTCCTGGCAGATTCAAGCATCAACTTTTTTGGTTACTGCACTGGGGGCCGATATATTTCAAGATATTTGAGGAACCGTAAATATCCATGGCGCAATGTTTCAAAAATAATATTCAATAAAAGTGTTGCCTATTTTAAGCATGTCTCATATTTTTTGTAATTTCAAAAAGAAACGAGAAGCACCAAAGATTCAGGGGAATGAAATCCCTAAAAACTCTATTGAAACAATTCAAAATGAAGGATTTCATTCATGTCATAATGCGTCTTTATATTCTTCATCAAGCCCATTAATGACTTTACAAGACACAAAAAAAGGGATAAATACTCAAAGAAGGAGGCGATTTCATAATACCCCTTTAAATCTACCAGAAATAGACTTTCAAATTCCCAATATTCCTATTGAATTTTTTCCTACATTCTTTGGGGATGCTTCAGAAGATGCAGAGAAACACTTGATTAATTTTAAAGGTACATGTTATGATTTCAACCTCAATTAAGACAATGTTACATGTATATTATTCTTACAAACTCTAGGAGGGAATGTTCTTGAATGATGCAGTTCATTAATGCATAACTGCATTACTAGTTGGGATGTGTTAGAAGATTCATTTGCAAAAAATTTCATCCCAAAAGTGCATTCATATGTTTTTGTTGATGTTTTAAATGTTTCTTCCCACCCATCCTCTCCCATATAGAAGAAACATAAAGAAGTCACCAATTTTAAAGAATAATATAATCAAAGAGTGGATGGAATTTCTAAAACAAGTCATGTTGCTGAAGAGGAAGATGAAAATTCCAAATTACAAGAAGAAAATTCCAGCCTCCTATATACTCCATATTGTTAAGCCCTAATATAGCCCTAATATTGGCTCATTACCACTTAATTGGGGCATATT
>JASDQU010029253.1:11700-25712 GCA_032191745.1 Picea mariana | reverse complement strand
TTCATTCTTGTAGAGTAGTATTTCATGGTGTATATCTCAATAAGTCAATTTTGGTAATCATTAGGCATTGGTCTAATTGTTGTTTTATAAACAAAGGTTTCCCTGTCATTGAAAGAACTGCATATTGCATTGTTGCTTGTCATTGGCTTGGGTCTCCCTAATTGATAACTTAATTAACTCCTATAACATTAAAAAAAACTTCACATAGTTTAATAGGGTCTCCCCCCTTGGATTTCCTAGGAGTGAGCCTATATATGAGTCTAGATCGAGGTGAAAATGGGTCTAGAATTAGGTTTGTGCCTCCAAGGACACACCAAGTGGGTTGGAGACTTATCCAGTATTGTAGGTGTGTATTAGGAAGACAACAAAACCCACTGGATGCACAATTAAATGTCTCGAATCTAGGTGACACGTGTCCCACCTGTATGCCATGTCAGAGCCATCAGGGGCCACTGAAAATTTGCCATGTGTCCAAGGTGACGTCAACACGATATATTTTCCTTATCCATATTTTAACCCATGGTCGAGCTCAATAGAAAGCTCCCTGTCCATTTCCGTCATCCCGATCGATGACCCATATTTGTTCTCCGACCTCGTGCAAGCGGAACCGATCAACGGTCTATATCTAGTCACATGCCCGTTTTCAAATCAACGGTCAATATTGATCGATCTACAAATAAGTCATTGGGCCTAAAAAGTCTTAGGTCAAAGATTGTGATAGCTCTTCGAGATTGATCCGACGGTTGTTGAGTTTTCACCTTTACAAACCTTGATTTCTCTGATGGGTGACCTCGATCAATGATTGAGATTACTTGTCAAGACTGATATGATGGTGTCTGAGTTTCATGATTTTTGCAAATTTGATTTCGAGCATCCAACCACCAGAATTTTCTTTTGCAATCATTTTAAGGGGGGAAATGGAAACGATATTTTGGCTGGAAAATCTCCAACTCTTCCATGATCTCAGCACAACAAAATTCATATAGGTGAAAGCAATCAATTTTTACTAGGGGAAAAACCATCCAAAAATCAAGAAGCTAGAAATGGTTTCAAGAAGCTGGAAGTGGTTTCAAGAAGAAGTTTAGGGCACGAGCAAGAGGAATAAAAGAGAACATAGGTATCCATTGTCAAGGTTGACACTTTGGGGAGTTAAAGAGTTTCTTGTAACCAGAGTTGTTAGACCACAAAAACCTTGAGCACAGTCAATTGATAAATGCAATAGACAACCATAGATTCATCCCCTATGTTTTAGTTTGAGTCTGTAATTCCTCATTATTTTGTATATGTGTTCTTGTAAAGAATCTCCTCCCATTCTTACTTTTCTTGTATTAGATTTGATTTATAAAAGATTAGACAACATGTCATTCCTCATATTTAGTGTTATTGTATGATGTCTGGTTATGATATAGAAGTTATTTCCTCTGAATGTATGACCATTTCTTGTCATTTCCTTGTGTATTTAAATGATATGCAGAGGTTACCTCCATGTATTTGACGGTATGAAGATGTTAACTATTTGAAGCATGTTTTATAGATCTATATATATCTATTAGAGCCGTTGATTTCTTAATTTCTCAACACGCTATTCCTTTCCCATAAGCTACAAGATTCATTCTCAATAGTGCCCTATATGTTTATCTTTTTTTTCTTCTAATTCATCACTTAATTCCCCTTTTAAACCTTGATTGTCTGAAACACTCGTAGACACATGGCTTTGATAGCTATCATTTTTCATATGAGTTGAGATTGTTTAAGGTCCTATAATTTCATAGTAGAAAGAGAGAGAGAGGGAAAAGATTCCCAAATATTGCACAATTACCTTACTACAAATCTTTCCTTAAGATTCATCCCAAGTCTTGGCCCCTGGGGTGCCTCGTCATCGTTCCAAAATAATCCTAGAACGTATCGAGGGATAACATAGGTTAAACTACCAGTGAATAGAAAAAATTAAGCCAAGATAGGGATCAAAGAACCAAATTGTTCTTCCTCAAAATGCATCATTTCACTTTCTAGGATGGTTTATTACACATATATGGTAAATTTTTTCGATAAATAAGCCCAAAATATGATTAATCAATCATCAAATCCTCGAGGGTAGTTTCCAACACCTTAATAAATCCTAAATAGTACCCAAACCATAAATCATCAATCTTTGAGAAATCATTTTAGTTCATTTAGTCCTCTATTGCATAGATCTATGAAATATTAGACTTAAAACCAACATATCGATGACATAATGCAAACATATAAGGGATTTAACATAAAAAAATAAGACAATTTACATGAAATTGATCAAGTCTAATCTAAATCTAAGTCATTAGCCCGAGACTTGATGAAATGAAATCTAGATCTACAAATAAACATTCACAACCCTATATTGTAGTTAAACAAAAATGGAAAGGAAAATTTTAAAAGTTGTGATTGACGAAGTTAAAGAGTAAACTGATGCCTACCTTGGGCTATGGGGTCACTTTCCTAGCTTGAAGGGGTTATTCATTTACCTTATGTGTTGAAGTCATATGCACCATCTGAGGATTTCCCTACAAGAATCAACTAAAACCTTTGAAAATATCAAACACCTTAAGGGAATTGGTCCTTTAAGAATCCAAATCCAAGTGTTACAAGATGAACTCTATGTTAGTCCTAAAGAAAAAACCTAGAATCCCTAGATGTCCAAGCTTAATTCTCTAATTACTAAACATAGATGACCAAAGAGGGCAAGGCAAAGCTAGTTATACCTTACTGTACTCCTCCAATGTGTCATGGTGCCATTCTATGGTCTTGCAAAATATCCTTCCTCACAGACACCTAAAAAAACAAAATGTTTTCCAATATACAACCCTAGAATAAATCCTCAAGATAAACAAGACTACACAATAGATTTTGCAAGGAAATACTAGCTTCTTCTCATTATTCTCCAACAATTACAAATGAAGAGGAGTCCTCCATATATAGATGAGGTGCCTCACAAAACCATGAGTGAAAACTATGTGCTAAATAAAAAACCATGTGCCAGTATAATGTGCTTAAGGTAAAACCATGGGAAAATACAAGAGGTGCCCTAAAAAATATGGTTTAAAACCATGTTGAGAAAATAAAATATTATATCATGAAATAACCACCTCAACCAACTCCAACATGTGAGTGGACTATTCAAAGAGAAGGGGTGCACTCTACAAGATGATCTAACAACCCACATACATGGAATCAAGTGGGATGATGAGTGGTCAAAATGCGGCAATATTTCCCCCGTAACAAATTTAAAAACTCCACAACTATGTCAGTTTTTTCTCGATTTTCTATTATGGCCACATTTTGGAAGTCCCATGGTCATTCTGCATCTAATGGCATTGATTTGGTGGAATTATAGGCACTCTGTCAAAAGATAACTTCCCCTGAAGATGGTCGCTCTCAAAACACGTGCTCTAACCACCTCAACAACCTCCATAAATGGTCCAATAAATCAAGTGGGCCTTCCAGGAATGGTCCATGTTGCACATGGTGATGATGTGGAGTACATGTCATCATCCAATATACTAGCATGGATCCCAATGCAATGAATTTTATTCCAATGCGGTGTCATGAACCCCCCCCCAAAAAAAAATGGCATGGATCCCAATGTTTATATATATGTTTGTATGCAAATACATGGATCCCAAGGATACCACCTCGATGCAAGACACCCAAAAGTTATGGTGGGTCTAACCCCTTTACAAGTCATTATGTGATGCACACCAAGTGATCACTTATAACAACATCATACCATAAGATATTTTTTGTATATTCCTAAGTTATACCATGGGATGACAACCTTAATCCTCATTACATGTGACAAATACTAAGACAATAGGTATTTCCTAGAACAATAAGTTAAATTTAGGTAATATGATGGATAACTTATGGAAAGGGAAAGGGAAACTTCATGTATTGACCCTCAAAGTCATGTATGATGGTGTGAATGTCTTTTGTCTTGTCCAATTAGCTTTTAAGAGCTGGGAATCCTCATTAATTCCATGTGTATGCCTTTAAAAGATAGCTTTTAGTTTGGAGTTACCATATCGACACTTTATTTTACAACCCCTTTCACATTTTCCTTGATTCCTTAGTCCTTTCTTTAGATATGCATTAATAAGCATAGGACTTAGGGGTAAGGGACTTTTAGTGAGGTGGCATAGCTCTAGCATTATTACTTTTTTTGCTCTAAATTTTTTCATGCTCTTCATCTCTATCCTTTTGGATTTTATTTGACTTAGGATTATACATGGGTCTTTATTTTCTTAGCTAGACCTTACTGGATGACATATGATAGGTCAAACACGAGCATGCATAAATTTTTATGAATGGAATGGAAGTGAATGGGAAACATGTAAGGTGATAAGTATGGTTAGGGATATGAGATACACTACAACTAGATATCTATTAGTATGACTTGATCCAAGACCTGACAACACTTATATAAAGGATAATTATGTTCCCCATGGTACAATGAGGTAAATAGTAAAAATGTTAATGTTATGAAGTGTTATTAAATCACACTTTAGTGTTCACCATGTTCACAAATAGCTTAGAATTTATAACACCATGTCTAGGTATCAAACCCATACACGAGAACATAACACATCAACTAGAGTAACACAAACTAAACCAAAGTGCCATGACCATGTGCAATGAAATCATATTGTACCATATACATGTGTCAATTGAGGTGTAAGAGATAGGAGATGGTATACCATAGCCCAACCATCTGAAAGAATCAAGGAGTGATGTGAGGAAATATCATCATATATTTGAAGGAGAACTAGAAGAAAAAGTATGAGTCTAGAGGACATGAGCAAGAAAGCTCATGCAAGCAGCAACACCACACCCATGAGAGGGTGGCTCTGGAAGTAGTTATCCTTGAAGGGGAAAAACTCTCATTTCAATTTGAAGTAAATATGCAAGTGATCTAATAAGCCCTTCTAACCCACCCAAATTTTACCCTATCCCTATCTGTCATCAATTGTTCAACAACCAAAATTATTTCCAACCTTTTTGATATTCCTTCTCTACCTTTCCTACCATTCCTCTAGGTAGGAATTACTTTAATAGGCTCTCCATCAATTATTCTAAACTTAGAAAAGAAGATAGAAGAAATTAATAAGAGGGTACTTTATTGCAACCTACCTCCATACCTCTCTTTAATTAAGAGTCAAATTTTAATCCCCTCGATTTATAACATTGTTACCATTGAAAGTACAAGACTCTCCAAGCCATTCCTAAAAGGGCTTCCTATCGCCATAAAGTCCATACATATTTACTATTCTATACACCTTCCCCAACTCATTTGATCTAACTTCAATCTATATAACTAGATGTATAAGTCTGGAAGATATTACAACTAAGTAAGTATTCCACCTTGAAACCATCCCTCCCAAGAGACCATCAACAAAAATCAAACACGAATTCCAATATATCTTAAAAAAGAAAAAAACTCTACAGCCTTAGACTCCCCACACATTGTGGAGAAAAATATCAAGTTTATAAACTGCTCACAGTGTTTTTATGTCTTATTACTTGTGGATACCCTTACCCCTCTGGAGTTAAGTGAGAGAATTATCATTTGGAAATAAATTTAAGAGCTTCCTTTCTCTAAGGGCCCCATAAATGGTAATCCCCCCCCGAACTTTCCTTTTTTTCCTGAGACTTAGATTTGGAAATATTATATTTCCTTTTTACTGAAATTGGATAGTATTGGTTCGAGGATAGCACACAACATATGTTTACGAAGGAAATCCTTCTCTCGGGTCAAGCTCCACCAAAAGTTTTATTATTGAACTCATGTCTTCTTTGTCCATGAAATTTTCCTCCAATGAAACAAAATGTGTTGGGATCCTCCTTAGGGGTGTAATGGGGGTTGAAGGACCCATTAGAGTAATCACAGTGGAGGTTATTTAATGTAAGGTGGACTAGGTCCACTATGTTTGTTATTATTAAATAAGACCCGGGATGGTAGTTATTATGGAATAAATGTAATGTGACCTCATTGAAGAAGGTCCACTATATAGTTAAGTGGTTGTTAGATTAGCGTTATCTTATTAGCTATAAATAAGGATGGATTCCTCATTATGAATGGTGTGGAGTATATTGTATTTGGATCTTATCTCATTGAGAGGTCACCCAACCTTAAGAGGAAAGCAAACATGAGTGGATTCCTTCCATATAAGGATCAACTGGAATGTGTTTCCATACCTTGAGGCTTTTGGAATTAAGTTAATCTTTGAGCATTTTTTATATCTCTTTTGTGATTAAATTTTAAGGGTTAAGGATCATATCAATTGGTATTAGGGATTTTTATTGGGCTAAAAAATATGTTTTTTTTTTTTTTCCTATTTTGTAGGTTTTAAAACAAAGAAAGAAGGTTGCGACACTCGAAAAAATTCTTATATATTTATAAGAAGAATTTGAAGAAAAACCTTGTAGATCTAAGTTCCTCTTGGAAAAAAACTCAAGTTCAAAAAATGGATTGTCCAAATTGGAGTCTAAAAGTGAAGATATTGTTAATTCAAAATCAATTATTTTAGGGTTTTATGTGATGGTTGCACAGATTATAGAGTGGATATCTTTTGTCAGGATGCTCAGATTACAACCAAAGCATCAACATTGGATAGATAATTTTTAGAGGTTTGGTTTGATATATTATATGCTATGCTTCCAATCAATATCTAGTATGCTATAGTGCTTGCAAATTCCACCTTAAACCATAATGGAACAAAAAAATGGCAATGAAATGGGAGGAACATCTAATGGAATTTTTCCAAAACATGCAAAATTCGATTGACCAATATAAAAAAGATATGAAGGAGACATTTTGAGAGTATTATTGATGCTACATATTCTTTCACTTTTGAAGAGTATAACCACAAAAGATATGCCTAGTATGATTTGGATGATGATTGTGAGGATTGGTATATGGATAGTTGTAATTTATGGGAAACAACTACTTATAACTTCTATATGATGAATCTACTCCACCTCATGTAGAGAACATTGTTGTGGGAAGTTAGGATTTGGTTATGACTACCAGTTTTCAACTTGCCTATTCTTTAGTGATAATATGCTTACTAGATCCACATTTGACCTTTTAAAGTTATGTGGACGATTATGTGGTTATGAATAGATCTATATATTTGGATCCACACGACTATGGTAGGTATTTGGAGCACAATTATCCACTAGTTATTGAGCTTAGGTATCTTCAGTGGGGGGTATTACCACCGACGCGATGGAAACTTCAGAGGCACCCTCACGAGGGTGTTATGTTGTTGATTACATGAGATATCTTGCTCATATTCTCCAAACTTAGAAAATACTTCTCATTTTATCCTTTAGATGTATGATCATGCTAGCTCAGTTGTGGCATATCATATCACCCCTCCTCACTCCTTAGATTATAGATGCACTATAGATGGTACACTATGGTTTTCACTATGCTCTATTTGATATTCCGTACCTTGGTGGTTTATTTGGATGCGATGCTATAACTTCTAGTTATTCATGAAAGTTGTAAGCAACGAAATGAGATCCCATAACACTTCATAATGTAACATCCCCCCTATGTTCCCTAGTTTAATTAATACACAATGTAGATATGAATATGGCTATGGCCAAGCGATGTATGATGTGAAATATATTTCTGAATTTTAATAAATATAGTGTGATACCAGCTGCTGGGAATATGGACATAGATGGGAGATGATTAATCCACAAGAGAGGAGGAATGCCTAGGGAGTGTTTAAGAGGGGCCCAAGGGGGAAATTATTGTGGGTATTAATCTAAACCCATATTTCTGAATTCTATTATCTTTTGGGAAAAACCTTATATTTTGTTTAACTGTATGAGAGCCCAATCATTAAACCCATGTAAGAGGGTGGGTGTGAGAGTCACATCCCATAGTTATTAGAAGCATGGGGCTGTAGTACAATCAACAATGGGCAGAGTGACGAGTCAATTGTCTTGGTAAAAATAGAGGAAATTCGTATGAAAAGAATAGGTAGTTTTTTCACATTGAGTTTGGGCATGAACAACAAGTAGAGAGCAGAGAAAAAGAGCACTAGAGCTAGAGCAAGGAGATTGGGTGAATTCTGGAGCATGCTGGAGCATTTTTGGAGCTGAAGATTGAAGAGTCAGGATTTCAGGCATGAAGAGTGGACCCCTATGGGAGTTGCACTGTAACAACAAGTGTTGTTGTTGGTATTTTTCCTGGAAGTGAGTTCCCTTGAGTTCCCAACAGAGATATTCCTTCCTACCTGTGCCAAAGAGACCCTAATAAACAAATGGGATGCTTGATGGACTAAGAGCAGTGAAGGGCTATATTTCTTGGGTTGGGCAGGTCAAGAGGAAGGGAGCTGGAGGAAATTTGGGATAGTTGTAGGAGAATACTAGTGGGTTGTGGGATATTGGGCCGTGAGTGATCTATGAGAGACACCCTTCTTTTTAGATTCCTAGCCCCAACTCGAGGGTGACTTTATATTGAGATATGGAACAACAAGTCTATGGTTGGGTGGAACGTCCTTCCCAAGAAATTGGTTACACAAAATTTATTTTAAAAAGATAAGTGTTTATCTATTATCTGAGTTTTCTTATGAGTCTTATGGTTATGCATTTTACGTGCTAAATGAGAATGGTTTTATGTGATATTGTAGATGTTTTATTAGCTGCATTCATGTTCATTTAGAATGTTATAGATGCATTTGATTATGGGTACCATAATCTAGTTAATTATGTGTATAAATTGAGGTTGGTAAGCTACAAGAAATGAATTAGTAGAAAATTTTAAATTTTATGAGTATTTTCTACATAGTAATGTTCCTTGGTTAAGCTGGGGACCATTACACATGAAATTTACAATTGTATTGTTTGCCTCATCAGACCTTGTTGGACCATAGTTTTCCTTTAGACATTTCTTCATTTCTTGGGTCAGTTTGCATTACTAAGAAAATGGCTAAGGTAGTTGCTAGTGGGAAAATCCCCCCATAACTATACCAGCGTTCTAAGTATAGACATAGCGATGAATCCATTAAAATACAATATAATTCCTAAAATACCCCAAACATTCCAGAAAATATGAGCAAAAAGAAATAGGAAAGTGGATCAAAAGAAGTACCTTTAGTCCAACGTTCGATGTAGATCACCTTTTGGTTTGAAGCTTCCTTGGATGTTGGTCTCCTCCCAAAGCTGACCTGCATCAACACTTAGGAAAACAATGCTACAAATATTCTATTTATACTCATCAATTAGGGTTATATATAAATCATTATGCATAAATCAAATGAAAGACATAAATATATCATTTGGGACATGAAAAAATATTCTTTTATTCAATATTCAAAGATTGGAAATTACAACCTTTGCAGGACGATGCTCCGTGAACCTAGTCTAGGCTCCTCTTAACTTTGCTCCAAGTGCACCTTCCAAATGCCTTCTCTCACAATTGTTGATCATTCCAAGGGAAGGGAAGGGATTGTATGGAAGAAAAAGGCTAGAGAGGGAATGTTGAGGCAAGAACTCAAAAAATTCTGCAAATACTTGGGCAAGGAAGGAAAGGGAATTTGAGAAGAGTTTCACCGTTCTAATGCTTGATTTTGGAATGATATCCCAAGACCTCCTTTTATATGACAAAAGGATAGTTATTCGGTTTGGGGATGGGCTATAACAGATAAAATGGTTCAGAAACCTCCAACAGCTCATTAATTCCATCGAATTCCTTGCAACTTTTTGAGGTACATGCGGGCTGTTTAGTATGCAGCTAGCATATGCACGCGAGTTGTCTAGAATGAAACAAGCGTATGTACGTAGGATATAGTGCATCAAAGCGTGTACATGATCCAAAAAATGGTTTTTAAAATAGATTTCCTCAACAGTGGTTTGGAAAATTATGCAAGTAGAAAGGCCAATGCCATGCATGCATGGGTAGGGAATTTTAGGGATATAACAGATGCCCCCTAATTTGTGAGGTCAAAATAGCAACTGATGGCCGAAATACATTACAATATCTTCACCAACATGGAGTTGAGGGAGCCCGAGACCAGAGTTCGGGAGGTGCCATTTGCAAACCAATAATTATCTCCCCGAGGCGGGCATACCCATGCTCGGGATGAACTAATTATGGCTGCCAATCAAGTATACTATAGATCCATGTCATATAAATGTATAAAGTGTAGCCGCGAGCAATACACAATGAATCTACATCTCAAAATAATTCGAAGATATACAAGTACCATATGCATCTTCAAGAAGATAGTAACGCATGCGGTAGGAGATGAAGACTTCATAGCTCGAGAAACACCTTCAAGATCTTCAACACTTAGGTAGAAGTACAATGGGAGTGTACGACTCACTACCCTAAGGTCTTTGACAATCTGTTAGGAAAATACTGGAGGATCTCGATGATCAGGTAGAGAACTTCGTTGATTTTGAATTTGGACTTGATTGGACTCATGAGATGGTCGACTCATGAAAGTTAAGAGACAAACTGCAGAAAGGTCGACTTAGGTTGGATAAAAATTCCCTTGGAAAATATAATGAAAGATGATCAAACTCATAAATCGTAATATTGGAATAAGTTTGTGATGCAAGAGGCACTGCAAAATCTCCATATGTTTGGAAGAGTAACCAAATGGAGGACACAAATCTATGTAGCGAGAAAAACTTCTTAAGGTCATACTAGATCCCAATGCTTGACGAAAAAAGAAAGGATGTTCTTTGTTCAAGGGCTACTATCTTTGATGCCGAAAAAATAATGTATATTTCCCATCCCCTCTTTTTGGAATATTTGATCTTTTTGTCTTTTTAAATTTTTAATGAGCTTGAAAAAGAATAAAACAATGTTACGTTACAAAGGAGGAAAGAGTGTCATGAGAAAAGATACTGGTTCCAAGTGCATGGAACATACTGATGCTCAAGGAAAGGAGACATGTGAAGGATAAGGACACTCGAGGAAAATTCCTCCATGGGTCAAGGTGTCAAATCGCAGAGGCAAAAAGTGTTATAAGGCTTGCGTATAAGGAATGATTTAAAGGTTTAGTTGAGAGCAACATGGAGCCGACATTAGGACAAATATGCAAAGATGAGGCCCACGATGCAATTGAGCATGACACAACAAGACCCCTTCCATGTAAATTTTACGAGCCTAGAGAAGGTAAGATCGATGGTTTTTTCATGTTTAGAGAGTCTGAAAAAACACAAAAATAAGACTCCAAGGAGTACCTTTTTCGCAATTAGTACAATCGGCTCGAAAAAGGGGTAAACTTGCACAGAAATGACGTCTTTCAAAACCATTTTAATGAGTGTGACAAAGGGAAGATCTCTCGGCTATATTTTCAATTTTAAGGAGTCTGAAAATAGCTTAACTATGGACTTACAACCTTTTTCTGTGTTTAGGCTCCTTAGCTCGAAAAAGTATAATTTAACTGAGGATAACTCTCCCGACAAGACGAATCTTCCGAGGCATACCTTTTTCCGCAATAATCTATTGGCTGGAAAAAGGATTAAAATCATGCCAGTAGATGTTATTCTGGACTAATTTAATGAGTGTGAAAGAACAAGGTCACTCAATGTTCTTTTCAATTTTAGGGAGTCTGAAAAGAGATTAACTATGGACTTTGGGGGGGTTTCTTTTTTGTAAGTAATATCCAAGGCTCGAAAAAGGTGATAAACCAAAACCAAGGAGAATGATCCTTTTTCAAAAATTTAGTCCCCCAGGCTCGAAAAAGGGTTAAAATTACGCTTGAGAATACTCTTCTAGCGAACCGAAGTTCCTAGAGCAAACCTTTATTCTTAAAATTATCCATCCAGACCGAAAAAGGGGTAAAATACCGCCGGACATATGTGCCTTCAAATTTGAGTTTGGCGAGAGTGAAAGGAAACAAGATCACTTGACAATATTTTCAATTTTAAAGAGTTTAAAAAGGGCTTAAAGAAGACTCTAGGGGGCTAATTTTCTCAAGTAATCCAGATGAGATTGAAAGTAATAAATACAATCTTGTTGGATGTTGCTTTCAAATTTTAAAGCGAGCTTGAAAGACAACAAAGCGTGCTCATTAGGGAGTCCCGAGGGTAGGGCCAAAAATTATGATTAGCAAGAAGAATGAGGCTTCAATATGTAATCATGACAAGACTAACAAGAACTCCCATGCCTATAGTCAAAACTGACAGCATGGACGCCAAACCGCAACAAAGGATCTACCCAGGGAATCCATGTAGAGGTAGGATCTACCACCTAATTACGATACTTCTAAAGCAACAAAGAAGGTTCCATGTCACAATTCGGTGGGGTTGATCCTATGGCAAAGTGGAAAAGAAATCAAGATTCAGAAAAATGGGAGTGAAAACCTAACTTATATGCAAAAGTTGGGAAAAACAACTTTTACCAAGGGATGAAGAAAATGTAACCAATCCCAAAACAATTAATCACCAAACCGAAAGGAGAAAAGTACTAGAACGACTAATAGATAACTCAAAAGTGAACTCAAGAAGCCACCAAGCCAGGAGAAGTGAAAAAGGGGACCAAAAAAAGGGCAAAAAAGGCCAAAAAATTCTATAAAAGAGGTGGACAACTCATTTTCACCATTGCAAATTGGAAATTAACAAAAAAGTTAAAAAAAACCCCTTCGTCAAAAGAGTGAATTCCGAGAGCTACGGTGGACGAAAAACCCTCCTACTTGGACCAAGTAAGTATTAATTCCCTCCTCTTTCACTTCAATTCATTCATTTATGTTTAGTTTTTAGTTTGGGAGGCGTGCTCCCTTGTAAAAGGTTTGTGTCTGCGTGTACGCAAGATGTCCAAGGCCATTCCGTGTATGTACTCAGGCATAGTAATAAACAACCTGAGTACATACGCGACTATGTATTCTACAGCCCGCGTACACCTCCTTTTGTATTGAAAAATAAAAACACAAATATTAATTCCTCTCCAAGTTTTTGTATGTGATAGGATGTATGTTCACTGTAGGGAGAGAGAGCACAAGGATCTGGATATCTTAGTCGAGGAGGACCCTGTGGCTACCGCCTCACTAAAACAATGTGGCTTATGGAAATTATTCTAGTGTCCATTCATGAGGGAACAACCGAGGTTTCTTAATGCTCTTGTGGAGTATTGGCATCCTGATGTAGAATCTTTCACGTTGGAGGGTCAATCAGTGACCCTGACTACAAAGGATATTTACTTCCTGACCGGCCTCTCTAGAAGAGGGGAACCGGTTAACTTGAGGACCTTTCCTCAGGGGTTGTTCAACATCGAGGACTATATCAATAGGTATTGTGAGGTTGGTACTGAGAAAGCGGGTTCTCAATTACCGATTCACAAGATCAACAACCTCTCTCTACAAGTGATCTACTCATGATTGGGCATATTGCTAGATATGCAACACTCCATCAGGCCTCTTGTGTACATATGCACTGTGTAGTTTAGTGTTAGGAGGCGACAATATTTGACTGGAGTACTACCATACTAGTATGCATGAAGAGACAACTCATAGAGTGTCGTAGGTGTACCAATAAGAACTTCAGGTTCAATACCATATTATTTTCCTTCTTCTTCGAGAGGGTGCCCAGTCTCAATCCTAGAGAGACAGTATGAGGGAATATTGCCTCCTTCCCAACAGTGAGCAGGTGGGTGGTTTTACTTCCTAGACAAGGTGGAGGAAGGACTGTAGAGGCCTTCGACAACAAATTCTTCGACTGGTGGGCACGTCAGATCCTAGTCATAGTGGATTATCTCGATGCAGGGATTAGCTTCTTCAGAGATCCAGACATGCTCGTGCCCCCTGGTGAGGAGCATGGCGAGATAGGTAATACATGTTTTTGAAGTTATTAAATTTTTAATTTTTATATATATCCTTTTTTATATGGGTGTCAAAGTACTTACTTGTGAATCTTTTATGTACAGATGTGGGACCTGTTCGACCAGTAGACTTTGCCCAGACTAGGCATCGTCCTTGACTAGAGGTAGGAACAAAAGCAACATGAGGACCGAC
>JASDQU010029250.1:4807-26275 GCA_032191745.1 Picea mariana | reverse complement strand
ATATATACCAAGGAGACATTTTCATTTTGAATCATCTTGTACTTGAACATTTAAGTGGGGTAAAAGGAGGTTGCCCCCTTGAAGAGGCTTATTATCTAAAATTATCTCTTTTTCAAGGCGTTGAGTACTTTTCCTGAGGTTTTTCTATGCTATATTGATGTTTGGTTCTTAACATTGACCCTCTTAATCAATACATTTGATAGAATTTTTAGACACCAATGCTAAGAAGATGTATATAGAAATTTTCTATTTTGCACCTATTAATTCTACTTTTTATAAGAAAAACAATCTAGATAACAATTGTCCCTATAATATTTTAGAACAAGATATTTACAGTTTGAAAAATAAAGGTAATATCCTCCTGCTAGGAGACTTTAATGATTAGGAGACTTTAATGATAGGATTGAAAACAAACAAGCTACTCTTTTAAGTAATGACTCCAACCATAATCCTTTATGGATGGATGAGGAACTTGTTTTATCTAATATCTACAAAAGCAGCTCTGAAGACCTAATTGGGAATTTGTTTGAAACTGAGTTGGTCAAGCTCTGCAGCTCTCAATAGCTAATAATTTGCAATGAAGTAATGAAGTGGCCAAACTCTAACCAGATGACTTGTATTCATGGGCTAGGTAGTAGTGTTGTATATTATGTGATATTTGATATCCCCGTTTCCAACCAAATAACAACTTTTGACCTTTAAATGACCACGAGCCTGACTCTAATCATAAACCTTTAACCTTAACTCTAAAATTTTCCATGCATAAGAGCATCATTGAAGAGAATTATGATAATCAAATGAATTTATACTTTGACATTTTCTTAAAGGATTCAAATAGTAAATTAAATCTCCTAACTTATAAGGAAAACATTGAATAACTCTATCATAATTTTACAACTACCCTTTGCACTTCTATTAACAAGTTCTCTTTTAAGATGTCCTATAAAAAGAATAATAGAACGACCAACCCTTGGTATGATCAACAATGTAAAATTCCTGGGAAATCCATTAGGGATGCTTCTAATGAGTCCTTAAAACTCGATAAGATCAATGCATACAAAGCCCTAATTAAAAGGAAAAAAAGGTGCTATATCAATAAAAGGCAAGAACAACTTTCACAACTATATAAGATAGATCCTAAGAAGTTTTGGAGCCAAATTCTAAAACACAATACTAAAGAAAATAATAGGATTCCCTTAAGGGATTGGAATTCCTACCTTAAAAGTCTTTACGAGTTCCCTAATGCCATGGACACCAATCCTTATGTCCCTACAGAGGAATAATTTTTTTCTTTATATGACATAGAGTTCGGGGTTAAGCGGCTCACAAATGGGAAAGGTAAGGATATTGAAGGCTACCAAGATGGAATTTTAAAAATCAAAGGGATAATCCTTATCCCTCACATACATAAGCTCTTCAATTTAGTAGTTAAACATGACTTTCCTAAAACCTGGACACAAATCCTCATTGTTCGTATTTTTAAAAATGGGGATAGAAACATTCCCTCTAATTATAGGACCATTTTGATTAGCCCGATTTTATCCAAGCTTTATGGAATTATTTTGTAAAAGAAGATTGGCCTTTGGCTAGAAAGTCACGGTAAAAGAGATAAAGGCCAGGCTAGGTTTTGGAGATATCATTCAACTATGGACCATATTTTTACCTTTAGGATCATTGCAGAGGAGTTCCGCAATACTAAAACCAATCTTTTTTGTTTTTTTGTTGACTTTAGAAAATATTTTGACATGGTTCCTAGGAAAAACCTTTGGAATAGGTTGAAAGAGATAAAAGTGCCTCTTGAGTTGAGGGATGTTGAATTAACGATTTATGAGAACATTATTTCTAAGTTTAAAAACACTGAGGGCTGGTCAAAATATATTAACTGCAATATCAGATTCAAACAAGGTTGTCGCTTGTCCCCTACCCTTTTTTGCATATACATTGACAAGTTAGAAGATTGCTTGGAAAAAAAAGGTTGTGTTGTACCTACTTGTTGGGCCCCAACAACTCCCCCTAAATTGTTACAAAATTGAAAGGGCCCCCATTAGAATCTTGGTAATTATGATGAGCTACAGAATTAACCTTTTCAAATAGTTCCATACCTTGGCTTGCTTTAAGAAAAACTTAAGACATTCACTATAGTATGAGACATTCATTAGAAGAGTATATGTCAAAATTTAGAAACGAGCATAGAAATATCAATTTAAACAAAAGCATTAATTTTTATCAACTGTTTACTTTCGTTTAAATTATGATTATGTGTTCTTTATTTTGCTCATTAGCAAGTTTGACTATTTTGAATAATCTGTTCAATACTTCATCAAATAATATCTTAGTTGGTTTCTCATTTTCATGAAATCATTTGGTGATATTAATTAATTAAATTCTTTTTTCATTTTGCATCTCATTTCAAAATAATAATAATAATAATAAATAAAAAAACAATTATCTATCATTTGTTTGATTTTGTAAGAAACCAAAATTAATATTTCTCTCTTCTCCATTAACTTGACGCTTTAGAATTTTTAGATCATAATTGAAAGGAAAATATAAACAATGTTTGTTTAGAACTTATAGCTAGTTTAAATTCATTTTTTGATTTTATTGTTCTTAGATTTTGTTTTATTCACAATTTTTAGGTTATTAATTTAGGTTTCTTTTTGTTTCACAGGTTTCTATTATCAAATATTTGATACAGATATGATCATTACTTGATTTTATTATCCAAATATGTTCAATATGATTGATCCAAAAATAATATTGGATTTCTACAAATAATTTTATGAGTAACAACAGATAAAATTTGGAAAGGCGTCAAGATCAGACAGATGATTTTGCAGGACTGATTGCAGCCAAACCATGAGGAATTTGAAGAAAAGGTTGAAAACCCAAAACCCAAATCGATCCATTTACCTCAAAGTGGAACCCGAGTACCTTTCGCATGATAATAATCCTTTGTGAATCCATAACAATGAGGTTTTCAACCTGTAAGACATAATGAAGAGAAATATTAATATAATCTTACTTAATAAATTTGTGTGAGTAAAATAAAAGAAAAGGAAATGAAGAATCAAGGAGAACCAAAACTTATCTATGGTTAGAACTAGATGATCGGATTGGTTAGGACACTGGTTGGACATGCCCATATGTACCTGAGTTCAAATATTTTTGGACATGTCTTTCCCCTCGTAACTTTAAATTTCAAGTTGATAAGGAGCGAATTAAAGACCACACCAACCCTTGTGTTGGACAAGACGTTAAAATTTTCGCCATAGTCAAATATATTCTATTATATACAAAAACCCTTACTATTTTTATCCACGATCCTTACTATGCTTCTTACCCATAGTCGCGAGGGATCACAATTGAGGGTTCCTAAGGTCGTGAATTGTCGTAGAAAAGAATAACAAGGGTGGAATCAATGCAATAGCATATAGAAAAATCATCCAAACTTAGAAGCTAACTCTTGAATTTTTTGTTGTACAACTATTGAAATAAAGTAAGAGACAATAGTAGGGTGTATAAAATCTCTATCTTACCCTTTAACATTCATAAGTATATGTATTCTTAGAGGATTAAAAGCCCTAGCTAGAGGTAAATCATGATTCCTCTATCCCTCAACATAAGAGGGGTTGGAGGACCCCTGAAACTCGCCTCCATGCGAAGACTCTTGGAGAAGAGTCATCYGTCTATTATCTTTCTTCAAGAAACACTTGTGGATGCTTCCGCAGCTAGGGAGTTCATGCCTCTGCTYCGGCCAAACTGGATGACCTKTGCTACAAGTTCGGTGGGMACCTCGGGCGRCCTTCTTKCCTCGTGGGACCCCTCTCTCTTTGAGTTTTTTCCGATGCTCAGTCCTGGGGGGATTCTACTTTTAGGGACCTGTTTTGAACTTAATTATACTATCAATCTGCTCAATGTCTACGACCCTTGTGTTGACCGCAAGGTTTTCTGGGAGTGACTRGATGATCTCRGGCTTTTGGCAGAAAAAAATCTCATCTTAGCTGGAGATCTCAACTTAATCACCAGTCCTAAGGAAATGTCGGGTGAAACAACGTTGATCAACCCACTCCTGAGCTTTTTTAATCATATTTTTTACAAAAACTCCTTGGTCAACTTGAAACCTGCTGAGCTTTTACCCACTTGGAGGAATGGGAGACAAGGTCCAGCTAGCATCGCTAAGCGACTCGATCGTTTTTTAATTGAAGAGGATTTTCTCTCTCCATCTTGCAGTGCCCGCGCGTGGGTAAACCTCCCTTTCCTATCGGACCATGCATCCATTTTCTTACAGATAGGTGTGGGACGCTTCAGTGCTAGACAACCTTTTAAGTTCAATCCGCAATGGTTGAAGGAGGAATCTTTCAACAGCCTAGTCAGATCGAATTGGGCGGACACTTTCCATTCATTGCCTGGAGATCCCCAAGGTAATCTGATAAGTAAAATTTCCAGATTAAAAGTTCTAACATTACTTTGGTTAAAAGGTAAAAAAAAAAGAAGAACAGGTTGCCATTAACAATATTGAACAGGAGCTGAAAGACCTTCTTCGAGTACAGATGCAAGACATAGCCAACAGTGACATTGACTTTAAAATTTGCGATCTGGAGAAAGCTCGTAATACTTTTATTCATGAAGATGAGGAGAGATGGCGTTTGAAGAGAAGAATGCTCTGGCTGGTTGGAGGGGACAAAAATACTCGCTTCTTTCACCGGATTTCCAGTGCCCGTCGTTCAAAAAAGCAGCTTTGGGATATAGAAGAGGAGGACAGTACACTACATCATTCACAGGAAGATATCAAAGCTGCCATTGCCAACCATTTTAAAGTTTTTTTTCAGGATGCCTCTGCTCCTAGCCTAGCAGCTCAGGTAGAGTTAGCAAGMCACTTCCCAAAGATGGTGACTACCGAGGAGGCTTTAGCCTTAGAATCCCCCTATAAAAAGGAGGAACTGTTAGTGGTTCTCAATGGTTTCAAAAAAGAAAAGAGCCCTGGACCSGACGGGTGGTCGGTTGAATTATATCTCCATTTCTTTGATATTATGTGTYTGGATCTTCTAGACGTCGTGGAGGATGTTAGAACAAGAGGAGTGGTAAACTCTTAGCTAAACATTACCTTTATTGTCTTGATTCCTAAATCAAATCTTCCCAGGCAGTTTAAAGACTTTCGTCCCATTTCACTCTGCAACCTCTGTTACAAACTAATCTCTAAGATCATCGCCAGAAGAATCTGTCCCTTTCTTTCYAGGRCACTTTCCGATGAACAACTCGGCTTACTAAAAGGAAGACAAATTCTCGATGCAATTGGAGTCGCTCACGAATGCATCCACAGTATAAAGTCAAAAAAACAACAAGCCATTCTTCTAAAGCTGGACCTCAAAAAGGCCTTCAATTGCATCAACTAGAACTTTCTGCATCTTATTCTTCTAYAGTGTGGCTTTGGGTTATTTATAACAAATTGGATTTTAGGATGCATATCCTCGGCCACTCTTGCTATTCTGATCAATGGGGAAGCTACCAAAGCCTTTCGATGTGAGAGAGGGCTCCGACAGGGATTCCCTCTCTCACCACTTCTTTTTATTTTGATACTTGAAGGGCTCAACATCCTTCTCAAAAACAGTCAAGCGGCTGGCCATCTATCTGGGGTAAAAATATTGGGGCTGACACATATCCTGCATATCCTCTTTGTTGATGATGTGTTGATCTTGACTTCGGCTAGTCTTGTTGAATGGACCATCATACACTCTATCATTAACACCGTTTTCTTTGCCTATGGTTTGGAGACCAATAAACACAAATCGGTCTTCCTAGTATCGAATGCCCAAGAGTCTTTACAATCAGATTTAAAAGAGTTGTTCGGTTTTGCCTCAATTGAACTAAAGGAGGGGTTTTCTTACCTTGGCTTTTTTATTAAATCTTCCAGATATTCTAATAAAGATTGGCTCTAGCTTATTGACAAATTTGAAAGAAGAATTCATCATTGGTGTAACAAAATGCTCTCCTTGGGAGGAAGATATGTTCTCATAAAAGTCGTCTTGGAAAGCATTTCGGTTTTTTGGATGGCGTTAGCTCACATCCCGACTGTTGTTCTGAGGACCCTTCGTCAACTGATCTTTATCTTCCTCTGGACCGGCAGCAAGAAGAATTCAGGTTGTCACCTCTGCAGATGGGATGTTATTTCAAAGCCTAAGCGGATGGGTGGTTGGGGTCTTAGAAATTTGCCTTTCTTCTATAGGGCGCTCTTGGCCAACACCTTCTAGCAAATTCTAATGAAACCCAGCCTCTGGAGTAAGGTGATCAAATCTAAGTACTTCCCTCTTTTACCGGTTCATATCTGGATCAGATCTGCCTCAGAGCGACCCACCAGCGGCTCTCAAACCTAGAAACATCTCTCAAAGTCCCTTTCGATCATCCTTCAATGGATTTCGTGGAACCCTGGAAATGGTTATCTGATTGAAGTAGGCAGAGACAATTTATTGGGATTGGGTAGACGTGCCATGCTTTCCCCCCCACTTCTGGTGCACCTTCATAGTAAGAGCCTTTTTTTCTTACATCAATTCAGCTCACCGATCAGTGGGGGACATTTGGGTGAAACATGGCTCAGCGACATAGAGCTCCAGTTGGAATTCGATCTACTTTGTGAATGGGACGGCTTCACTCAGCTGTTAATGGACGTGGGCATCCGACTACAAGAGCAGCCAGACACCCTCATGTGGACAGGAGGGGATTGTTCTGGCACACTCACCGCAAAAAATGTTTATCAAGATTGGTTCTAGTCTATTACTAATGATCGTTGGCGCCAGAAGATTTGGAAGGGTGACTGTCCAATCAAGATGAAACTGTTCGCTTGGTTGCTGATCGAACACAAGCTTCTAGTTTGGTCGAACCTTCAAACCCGTGGATGGGAGGGGCCTAGTCATTGCATCCTGTGTAAACTACACAGTGAGACCATCTCCTATGTCTTCATCAAATTATCATTCATCTGATCTGTGTGGCAGCTCATAGCTCCAGCGCTTTTGCTCACCTCAATGTGGACAGGTTCCAGCGTACCAATCTGCTTTCAAAACTAGATGGGTGATTTTAAAAACCTTGCTCTGTTGCCAGTCTTTCTCTGCTGGTAGGTCTGGAAGGCCAGAAACGCTGCCCTGTTCGATGAGAAGTCTGCTTCGATACACAGAGTGGTTAATTTAATTATTGTTGAGACGACTTTGGATAGAAAACAGTCACCGACTCCACCCCCCAACAGGCATATTTTTAAAGTTCCTCGCGACAGGGTTGTCGCCTGGTTTGACATAGCGACTCAACAAGGTGGCTCACTTTGTGGGGCGGGAGGTAAAATCTCTCTAAAATCTCTTTCATGCTTCTGCTGAACTCTAAACTGTGGGCATGTATCCAACATGAAGGCAGAACTTTTGGGAGCGTGGGCGTCTCTCATTCTGGCAAGTCGTCTGCATATCGATGAGCTTTTACTGCTTGGTGATTCCAAAATTATTATTGATTGGCTGAGTGAGCGTGAAGACTTCCATGTGGCGGCCCTTGAAAGATGGAAGGAGAAAACCCAAGAAGCCACCCACCTGATTAGAAAGCTCTCTTTCTCTCACATCTATAGAGAGGAAAATAGCGAGGYGGATACCCTTTCTAAAAAAGCTTTGTACTTGCCTTCGGGACACATTTGTTATTCAAGGTGGGAGGAAGGAAATGAAGGACCTGCCATCATGATCAATCTTTGATTCTGCCACCTTTTGTTTTCATTATTGCTGCTTTCCCATGGATCCGGAAGAAGATCTCGGTATTGTCAAGGAACAGTTTTGTTAGTATGGACTGGATGTTCCACTTGCATAGTTCCCTCTTGTATTTGTTTTCACAAAGATAGATTTGTATATTTTTATATCCTTTTGAATATAAAGCGTATTTTTCTCGTGGAAAAAAAAGTATATGTATGCTTATAAGGTAATATTGACAAAATCCTTTCATAGTTTCAACCTAACAATTTATTTTTTATGGAAAAATGGGTTTGTTACACATCATAATGTGATGAACATAGCCTTTTCATCGCAATTTCACGAACATAAATGGTTTTCTCAATGTGATGAAGTCCTGTTATCACAATGTGATGAACATATCCTCATGTTGCAATGTGACTTACATATCCTATCTTTGGACTGTGACAAACATTTTCAAACATCATAATGGGACTAACACAGCCCATTGTCGCAATGTGATGTACTCAAACCAATTGGGTAATATGAAAAAATAGACCAATATTTAAATGAGGAAAACATTTCTCGACGTCGCAATGTGAACATAACCCACTATCAAATTGTGACAAACCTTTTCCAACACGATAATGTGATAAACAAAAACCCTTGGTTGTCACAATGGGATGAACAAAAACTATGTGGGCCATGGGCATGGTCAACCATAATAAACCTCGGTCAGCCATAGTCAACCATGGTCATGGTCAACCACATTCAATCATGGTGAAGGACAACCACGGTCGACCATAGTCAACCTTTCCTTCCCAAAGTCAACCAAGGTCTACCAAAGTTAACCATGGTCATCATTAATTGCTGTATTAATGTATTAATACTTTAATAATGTATTTTTTTCACATAAACTTGGATATTTTATTATTAAAAAAGGTGCGGTCGAAACCACGAAGAAATTACAAAATATTAGAAAATTCAAGCGAACCTGGTGCCTCAAATAGACAACTGTTATAGACTACTAATGACTTTTTCAAACACTCAAATGAAATCTTGACTTAGAACAACCTTACTGAATACACTCGGAAAAAGATTGTAAGGATGAAATTGAACAGACATTGCATCTAAATTAACTTGTTGGCGAAGAGCTCACCTTTTTTCTTGACTTTATATTAGCATTGGTTATGATGCTACATGTGATTTCTTCTTCTTTCCAGCTACCATCCAAAATTCATTAAAAAATGTTGGATCATTTGTAATGTTTATTATTCCTAGGTTTTCTTAATCTAAAGCTTCTTGTTTTTCTTGATCTGATACCTCAACAACATCAGCCTGATTTTTCCAACATGTCGATGGCTGAGGGGATTGTTGGATCAAAATTTCCTTATCTAAGACCTGAAGGGAAGATGCCTCTTTCTCCGGATTTTGAGTGGAGGTGTGGAACGAGACTTGAGTTAACATAGTGTGTTGAATAGGGGGATCTGTTTGAGAAGGATTTTCATTCTCTTGTGTAGGTTCTTTGTAGTCTTTTGAAATTACTTGATGAAGGTCATTAGATCCAACCCACCAAGTGGATTTACGATGCTTTTTATATTCCTGAACCATTTAGGAAAATGGGATGCAAGATGACTTGTTTCAAAAAAAAATCTGCAATGCAAGGAGACTCTCTCATAGTCAACTTTTTAAGTCCAAGAGTATTTTTTACCAGTAAGAATAACTTCAGTTGGGAATCCTTTACTCAAATCCATTTCTACGAAAAAAGGAGCATAAGTAGATTTTTTGTTCCTCGTAGTTCCATGGCTTGCGAAGTGGAATTTTCCTAGTGTCGAACCAATGGCTTCGAGAGAGGGTAAACCTAAAAAATTAAAGAGAATATTAGGAAGTCTCACCCAAAATGGGGCTGAGGACAGAATGCTAGAAGCTGGAATGAAAGAAGGATACTAGGTTTTCATGCACAAACTTGAGTTTCCCCAAAACCACGTGTTAGCACTAGAAGTCACCTTTGGATTGCAGCAGAGGTAAGCCCAATACCCATCAGTTTGTATGTCACAATGAATAAATTTAAAGGGGTTATAATGGATGTAGATTCAAGATTATATCGCTTTAACTCATAAAATTGGGCTGGCATGCATAAGTAGATGAAGTCTTGATATAAATTTGGTTAGTAACTTGTAGTAAGAGTGAGTAGGGGGAAGAACTTGAGGAGAATGAATAGGTTTACTATGGACATTCGTTCTTCCAACAACCTAAGGAGGAAAAACTCAAAAGACAAGATCCTCTTGGTTCGACATTTTAGGGAACTGAATGAAATTATCACTGAACTAAAATCAAACATACATCACAATTCAATATCAAAAACTTGACTGCGACTAGATCATCCATGCTCGAGTCATTCAGTGTTGGAGGGAAAATACAACACAAGAGACTGATTAAAACTGGTCGCGATGTCCCTATGATGAAACCTACATCACAAAAACATAACTAACCTTGATTGGATCATCCATGCCTGATTGTTCCAACATAACTGTTACAGAGAGACAGAAAGAAAATGACTTACATTAAACAAGAAGTCTCAAATACAAATACATAACTAAAAGAACCATAGCTTCATTAAAACTTTACCATGCGGGAGTGTAGCTCAACCATCAACCATAAAAAAATATAAAAACTAACTATTTATACTCAAAACAACTTTCCACCACCAGGAGTGTGACCTGGCCATTAAAATCAAAGCTTTGCATCTACGTCTTCTTCTGTCAGTCTACACATGTATCGTTCTGTCAGATGCGAAATCATATCAGCATGGGTTTTGCAGGAAAATTTTCCCACAAGAGTACCACGGGTTGACGGCTCAGTCCCCTCGACCAAAGATTCCATTTATGGAGTGAAACGAGGTTTCAACAACCTCCCCCACTTTCATTAACTACTTTGATTGGGATTGGGATGAGGCCTGACACCCTTGAATGTTCTAGGCGATCCTCATGATTTCTTCGATTCAATCCTGGCATCCTGAAGCCACGCATATCCTTTTATGTGACCAACACAGGCGCTTTTGGCCTTTGACACAATTCCTTTCTATCACTCCATGCAACCTTGAGCTGTGACCATGGGCCTAACTCTTGGGCACTTCACAATTTCATGTTTCACGCACCTCCGTCACGCTCTATGAAAAAACCCTTGAGTCAAGGAATCGCAACTTCTTGGATTAGGTGTCATGCGCCCCTTTGAATCAGACATCCCAGATAAATATCGTCGGTATTTTGGAATTTTAGGGCTTGGAAAATTTGGGCATCCCTCACTTTAGTTTTCACGAAAAAAATTTCTTTGCAGTTGAGATCTAATGCTACGCGTCCTACTGGATCAAACGACTCCTACTGATTTCGGGTTTTGGGAGTTCAGATCTTTGACGAACAACTTTAACAATGTTTTGAACTCCCGTTTCCCGTGATTATTATTCACTGTTGATCTCTCATAATGAGATCTACGAATTAGATTAAATCTTTTCCTGACCTTAGATCTCGGGCCTTTGCCCCGTCATTAAACTTCGAGAAACTTTCATATTCCAAATACCCGTGAACCACCAGTCTTAACTCCACCTTGGATCCTAGCCGCTGAAAAATGATCTTGCTCGCTTGCTTGATTCGAGTCCATATCAGACCGCTCTAAGTGAAGTGCTTTGTGCTTATGGCTGCGACCCGTGTAAGTAAAACTCGAGCGTCTGGCTGAGGGCTTGGGAAAGAAAAAGGATCAGAGATAGAGGTATAAAGGGGAGTGATTAACCTCATAGAAAACAAAAATCTTGGGGCTGAGACTCCTAAGGTAGGACTACACAAAAAAAATGTCACTCAAACAATCGAGAGAAAACACAGAGAAAACTACTAGCCGAAAAGGAAAAATACTTAAGATTTGGTCGGCGAAAAGGAGAAAGACAGGGTAAAACTAGTAACTTAGGTAGAAAACACAAACCCACAAGACTCTGACACGTTTGTGTGATAAAATTTGGCTCCATAGGGGATGGCATGCTCCCTGCTCCCTGCCAAGAACGCACATCTCCAATGCCTCAGCTTTGGTTTATGGGGTCTCTTATTGAAAATGAAAAACTAAACATAAAAAAAAAATAGGAGTGGTATTCATAGTGGTGGAACGATGATCACGACCTAAACAAAATATTTCTTCAAAAAATGCCCATTTAAAGGGCCACCAAAAACTTTAGATCCCTCCAAATTATGCAATTTGTAAGTATTATTTGGAAATACCTCGGAAATTTTGAAGGGCCCAATCCACAGGGCTTCAAATTTACCATGTTTTCCCTTGTCCTGTTTGGGTGCATCCCATTTGAGTACTAGATCTCCCAACTGGAAATCCTTTTTTCTCACTTTCCTGTCAAAAACATGCTTGATCCTCTATTGATGATCATGTGCTTTGTCCATTAGTTTCTCTTTAGTATGTTTCACTTCTACCAATTGTTTTATTATTTTGATCATATCATCGGGCTCCCCTTAGTAATCTTGGAAGAATTTTTCCACAGGAAAGGCAAGCTGAGAAGGAAAGATGGCCTCCATTCCATACACAAGCTGAAAATGAGAGACACTAAGAGATCTCTTTGTGGTCACTTTGTCAGCCCACAGAGAAAATTTGAGCTTTGAATCCCATGCTTTCTTATTGTTCTATAACAATCTTTTGATGATCTTTATAAGTCTCTTGTTAGAAGAATATGCCAGTGCATTCCCATGGGGGTAGTAAGGAGTTGAGTGAATCAGTGAAATTCCAAATTGTTCACAAAACTGGATCAATGGCTCGACCTTGAAGGATGCAGCGTTGTCAGTGATGATTTTGTTCGGACAACCAAATATTCTTATAATGTCCTCAATGAAACCAATGATTACTTTATGAGAAGCAATTCTTGTGGGGATAGCTTATATCCATTTGGTAAATTAATTAATGGCAGTCAATATCCACCTGTGTTTTCCACTAGAAGTAGGATGAATTTCCCCAATAAAATCTAGGCCCCATTGCTGAAAGGGTCCTGGATCTACCACATGCTTCAATGGAAAGGATTTGAGCTGCAACTTTTCAGAGAATTTTTGACATTTAACACAGGCCCTGATTTTTGCACAGACATCGGCGAATAGAGTAGGCCAGAAATATCCAACCCTGAGAATTTTATAGGTTGTGGTTCTCCAGAAATGACGCCCCCACATATGTTGTCATGAAAATGAAACATAATCTTTTCGGCTTCTGGTGGGTCTAAATATCTTAGAAGCACTCCTAGAAGGTATTTCCAGTACAAAACCTGATCAATAAGGCAATATCTAATTGCTTTGAGATTTAAGGCTCTAGACTTTCTCTTCCCTATTCCATCAGGGGGCCTTAACTCTTGAAGAAAAAATATAATGTCTGTGTACCAAGCACATTCTGCCAATGGAGGATTGTCTTGAGAACTTTTATCGGAAAACTCAACTTGCTTATTTTTTGAGCAAGTGTTGATGAAGTTAACCCCCAAATCTGTTCAATTAGGTTCAACCAACAACTTGGCTAAACCCTGTCCTTTAACTAGCTTGGTGGGATTTATTTCCAGATCAAATTCCAAGATATTGGCAATCCACTTGCTTCTTTTTCCATCTATGTCAGGCTGGATAAGAATGTCTGTCACCGAAGCCAAAGGGACATATGCAATGATCTTTGAATGTAGAACATAGAATCTAAAAGATTTGAGAGATTTCACCAAGGCACATGCCTTCTTCGCCATGATGTCATATCTGGTCTCAATATCTCTCAGTTCTCTGCTGAAAAAGGAAATAGGCTGCTCCATCCCTTCAACATTCTTCTGTAATAAAACAACTGCCACTGTGTCAAAAGAGGAAAAGGAAAAAATCAGAAAATCCTTGGAATAATTTGGACTGATTAGCACAGGTGCATCAATCAATGCCTTCTTGATTTGGTTGAAGGATTCTCTCGACTTAGTAGTCCATTTTACTTCATTTCCCTTGCTGAGCATAACTGTGATATGCTATACAAATTATGAAAAAATTGAAACAAACCTTCTCAGAAAATTTATTTTGCCTAGGAAAGACTGAACCTCCTTCCTAGATCTGGGAAGTGACAAGGTTTGGATAGCTTCCACCCTACTTGAATCAATCTTGACCCCTTCGAATGATACTATGTGTCCCAACAATTTTCCCTCTTGCATGGGAAATACAGACTTCTTGGGATTTAGGGAGAGACCAAACCTTCTACATTTTGAGAAGACCTTTCTCAGATGTTGATGATTCTCTTTATCAGACCTGGAAAAAACTGTAATGTCATCCAAGTAGATGACTACAAATTTATCATTTTCTCCAATGAAAGTGATGTCCATATCTTGTTGAAAGGTTGCTCCTACGTTCATCAATCCAAAGGGAATTTTGGCATACATGAATGTTCCCCAAGGAGTGGTGAAGGTTGTCTTTTCTCTGTCTTCAGGCATGACATAGATCTGATTGTAGCCATAAAAGACATCAATCATGGAAATCCTAGATGCACCTGTCACTCTCTGCAATATGTGTTCCATATTTGGCAAAGGATAATTGTCCTTCTTAGAGATTATTTTCAGGTTTCTGAAATCGACACAAAGTTTGATTTCTCCATTCTTCTTCCTTACTGGGACCATGTTGGCTACCCATTCAGAATATCTCAAAGGGATAATGATTTTGGCATCTAGCAACTTCTTTACTTCCCTTTCCATAATAGGCAACAACATAGGATTTATTTGTCTTAATTTCTTCCTAAATTGTTTAGCCTCCTCTTTCAATGGGATCTTATGCTCAATGACACTCATGTTTTATGTTTTTAGGTCTTCATATGTCCAGGCGAACACATAATCAAATTCTCTTAATAGCTCAGCATACTCGTCCCTTTGCTCCCTCGACAACCTGCTTGCCAACTTGACAAATTTAGGCACCTCTTTTGTGCCAATATTTCACTCATCCACATCAACATCCTCATTTGAAACTTTACCCTTGAATGACACATCGTTTCTGTCAAATAGTCTTTCCAAAGGAACTAGTCCCTTCTGGATATGATTGCTAGAAAATTCGACAATATGATGCTTAGAAATTTTGTTCATAAAAACATCAGCATGAGGATTTATTTCATTATCACGATCTTGATCAATGTGTAATGCAAAAAACTCATCAACAGTCTCTAGGAATCTTCTGATCCCAGGATCATCCTCAAACACTTTCCAATGTTTAACATTGTCAGGTATAAAGAGTCTAAATTTCACTTCTACATCATACCTAAGCTTAGGTGGTAGAGGAACTCTGAAATTACTTGCTGAAACAACCAGAGAATTGGACATGGAATTCTCTTCCCTTGGAATAAATAAAATGTTGAAAGCTAAGAAAAACCTGTCAACAAGATCCGAGGCTTCATTTCTGTAACTTCTAAGCTGAGGGTTCTTGGCCTGATAAATATTTATGATCTGATGGACAATTAAATTGACATCCCCAAACACTGATATTTCTTTCATTCCCATGTCTTTTTCAGCCCTCAAACCCAAAACAAGAACTTCATACTCTGCCACATTATTGGTAGTTTCAAATTCTAACTTGTAGGGCAGAGATATAATTTCTTGAATAGGTGAAACAAACACCACTCCGACACCAACACCTTCTCTAGAAGAGGCTTCATCAAAGAACATTTTCCAAACAAAGGTAATTAGAGGAAAATATTCACAGAGAGTGAGGGACTGGTTCCTGATTTGAAGAGGGGGCTCGGGAACACCGATGAGCTACAACAAGCTATATCCTAAATTAGTATCAAGGGAAAAAAATAGGATGGTTGGTGGGGTCAGATTCATCACTAATAATGTAGGTCAACTGAGCTTCCCTGTACAATATTCTATGCTCCCCCCCCCCCAAACACGAGAATAGTAGCATATGTGAGGCCCATCTGCAATGTTCCTCCAAGTCTCCTTATCCAATATCTTGACAACAACATGTCAAACTTGGGGGAACATCGGCCACCACGATATCCATGACCACACTTTTCATGGGCAACTAAAACAAGGTCACAACCAGATCCTTGATGATCCCAAGACATTTCACTTTCCTTTAATCAAAAGAATACAAGTCGTGATAAGATTTTCTGATTTCTAGTCCCAGCTCATCCATGACACTTTTGGGCATGAGATTATGAGATGCCCCTAAGTCCATCAAATAATTATGCAACACTGTATCATGTATTTTCAAAGATGTATAGAAGGGAGGGGATGAATCATCTTTGTCTTCTATCAAGGGACTTAGGATGACTGTTGGATTTTCATCTTGAAGGTTTTCTGAGTCTATGGAATAAGATGAAGGTTCGGGCCGAAGCAGTTTAGAGAGGGACATTTTAAAATCCTCATGCTTTACTAGCTCTGAAAGGGGTACAAGGATCCTAATATTTTTAATTTCATGCTCAAATTTAAAGGAGGAGGGAGGACTCAAAAATTCTCCCACTTCTGGGATAGGACCTTTGGCTATTGGTGAGATGTTTTGTTCTTTATTCTCCTTGCTATTGTTTGCATCATCTTTGGAAACTTTCCTTGCTTTGGAAGGCTGATCAGGGACGTCAGAATTCCCTTCTTTTTTCTTAGACTTGAGAATTATTTATTGGGACTATTATTGGTCTTCTCCCCTTCACTCAGCTCATTTATTTGGTTGTTCATGAGGGACTGCTCATATGCAGATTGGGTCAAATGGGGGAATGGAGAGGTGTCTCCAAGACAATGGATTTCAGGATCAATCTCTTCTTCCTCTTCTTCTTCATCAACAACAAGGTTATTTTGGACAGGGGTCTGGATTTTCTGATCATCTCTCTCTCTGCTGCGAGGCTCTCTTAAGAGTAACTGAGGGGCATTATTTTGTCTTTTGAAATGACCTCTATTATCAACATTTTGGGCATTCTTATAACTTTGCTTCCATTCAAATTTCATCTTATCCATATCTGCAGAAAGATATTTTACTAGCTTGGTTAATTCATCTACTTGAGGATGGGATGAAGAGGAGGCAGAGGTTGAGGCTTCAAATATTCCCCTTCCTCTGTCTCTATCAACCTTATTCATGAGTCTATTGACTTCCAACACGTTGAACTCTACTTCCACGGATACATCTTGCATATGAGCCAAAGAAGTAGCTCTTYTCTCTCTTAACAGGAGGCAKAAATCAGGGTTGAAAGCACTAGCATAAGTAATTCTAGCAGAGGTTTATGTAGGCTTTATCTCAGCAGGGATCTTATTGTACATTTTGTTGAATCTTTTGGAGAAGTCAAAGAAAAACTCTCCCTCTTTTGTTTCTAGGGACCCAAATTCTATGATATAATACATAAAGTCCTTTTTATTCCCCCATTGTCTTAAGAAAACATCATCTAAAGCCTCAATCCCAACAATGAATCTAGGGGTCAACCCCCTAAACCATTTCCTAGCCTCACCATCAAGAATCTGGACAAAGACTCTCATCCACACATCCTCATTTTCAATATTTATATTGTATGCATAACTGTAGAAGGCAATGAGGTGTTCTTCAACAGTTATGTCTTATTCTCCTGTGAATTTGGGTATGTATTTCAGGTAGTCTCCAGTAGGGAGAGCATTCATTAGCTGAGGTAAGACCAGAGGGGAATATCTCGCAGCCACTATGGAATCCATTATGTTCCTAGGGGGATTAGCACCTTCCATAGGGATGATAGATGGAGGAGAACCAAGAGGATATGTAGCATGAACAAGGGAGGCTGGAGCTGAGCCTCCGGGAGGAAAAGGAAAAAATAAAGGATTTGAGGAAAGAGATATAGGGCTTGAGGGAATAGAGATCTCCTTCTCTATAAAATAAACAACCTTAAGAGGAGGAGGAGTAGTGAAACTGGGAGAGGGGAAATCAACAGGAAAACTCCCAAAATTTAAAATTCTAGAAGATCCAACAGATGGTGTAATAGGAAAATGGGAAACAACTTCTAGAGTTGCTATAGGAGAATAATGAAAATTACCAGAATCACCTGGTTCGGAAGTAGAAGTATCCTCCTGAAGGTTTTTTTGTCTTCTGATAATTTTCCTTGGAACAAAGTCAGGTGTTGCTAAAGGCAGTTGTGCAGTAGTCCTCGTGTGTCTGCCTCTAGAAGCCACAACTGAAAGAGTGGAGTCGCCTTGATGGAGTTGCCAGGTGCAAAAATGCAATCTTGAATGGTTCTGATATCTAATGCACCTTCAGAATCAGAAGCTCGTTGTCATTCTATCCCAAGGAAAATATTCAATCCATCCCCGATAGTGGCACCATAAATGTTAGCACTAGAAGTCACCTATGGATTGCAACAGAGGTAAGCCTAGTACCCATCAGTTTGTATGTCATAATGAATAAATTTAGAGGGGGTCTAATGGATGCAAACAGAGGATAATATCACTTTAACTCAGAAAATTGAGTTGTCATGCATAAGCAGATGAGGTCTTGAACTAAATTTGGTCAGTAAGTTGTAGTAAGGGTGAGTAGGGGGAATAAATTGAGGAGAATGAAAAGGTCTTCTATGGATATCCAGTCTTCCAACAACCTAAAGAGGAGAACCCTAGAAGACAAGATCCTCTTGGTTCATATTTTTAGGGAACTAAATGAAATTATCATTGAACTTCAATTAAAGATACATCACAACTCAATAGCAACAAATTGACTGGATCATCCATGCCCGAGTCATTCAGTGTTGGAGGGAAAAGACAACACAAGAGACAGATTAAAACTGGTGGCGATGTCCCTGTGATCAAACCTACATCACAAAAACATAACTACCCTCGACTGGATCATCCATGACTGAGTGTTCTAACATAGCTATTAGAGATAGATGGAAGGAAACTGAATTGCATTAAACAAGTCTCAAATACAGACACATAACCAGAAGAACAAAATATTCATTAAAACTTTACCATGCGAGAGCATAGCTCAACCATCGACCATAAAAAAATATGAAAAATAACTATTTATACTCAAAACAAATTGCCACCACCAGGAGTGTTACCTGGCCATTACAATCAAAGATTTACGTCTGTGTATTATTCTGTCAGTCTGCACATGTATCCTTCTATCAGATGCAAACTCAGATCAATATGGGTTTTGCAGGAAAATTTCCCCACAGGAGTACCACAAGCTGACGACTCCAACCCCTCAGCGAGACCTTCCATTTATGGAGTGAAACGAGGTTTCAACAACCTCCCCCACTTTCATTAATTACTTTTATTGGGATCAGGATGAGGCCTGACACCCTTGAATGTTCTAGGCAATCCTCATGATTTCTTCGATTCAATCTTGGCATCTTGAAGCCACACAGATCCTTTTATGTGACCAACGTGGGCGCTTTCAACCTTTGACATATATCCTTTCCATCACTCCATGCAACCTTGGCTATGACCATGGGCCTAAATCTTGGATTCTTTGCAATTTCGCATTTCAGGAGCCTACATCGCGCTCTATGAAAAAACCCTCGAGTCGTGGAATCACGACTTCTTGGATTAGGTGCCACGCACCCCTTTGAATTAGACAGCTTAGATAAATATTGACACTTCGGTGTTTCAAAATTTCGGGGCTTGGGAAATTTGTGCATCCCTCACTTGAGTTTTCCCGAAATGACTTTCTCCGCAGTTTGGATATGATGCCACATGTCCTGCTGGATTGAACGACTCCTGCTGATTTCAAGTTTCGGGAGTTCGGATCTTTGATGAACAAATTTAATAACGTTTTGAACTCCTAATTCCCGTGATTATTATTCACCGTTGATCTCTCATAATGAGATCTACGACTCATATTAAATCTTTTCCTGACCTTATATCTCGGGCCTTTGCCCCGTCATTAAATTTTAGGCAACTTTCAGGTTCCAAATACCTGTGAACCGCCGGTCTAAACTCCACCTTGGATCCCAGCCGCTCAAAACTGATCTTTCTCTCTCACTTGATTTGATTCCATATTTGACCGCTCTGAGTGAAGCACTTTGTGCTTATGGCCGCGACATGTGTAAGTAAAACTCAAGCATCTGGATGAGGGCTCGGGAAAGCAAAAGGATCAGAGACATAGGTAGAAAGGGGAGTGATTAACCTCAGAGAAAACAAAAATATTAGGGTCGAGACTCCTCAGGTAGGACTACACAAAACAAAAGTTCACTCAAACGATCGAGGGAAACAAAGAGCAAACTACCAGCTAAAAAGGAAAAAAACTTAAGATTTGGTGGGGGAAAAGGAGAAAGACAGGGTAAAACTACTAACTTAGGTAGAAACCACAAACCCACAAGACTTTGACAAGTTTGTGTGATAACACCACAGACCTGAGTTAAAAACCAAATCTTGATCTTCCGTCATGTCAAACTCAATAATGAAGAATCCTTTGGCACAAGGACGAATGAAAGCTTGTTGTTTCATGAGAGGGATCCAGGCAACAAAGATCTAGTTGTTAATATCTGCTAACTTTGGTGAAGAATCATTGAAGTGATAGACAAAACTCACAGATATTTAATATTCCTCTTCTTCATCAACATCTTGTCCCATGGGTATGACAAGAGACAGGGATTCTTGGACGAGGAGAGACAAAGAAGAAGGTGCACATTCCTTCTGAACAATTTCTTGAAAAGAAGATCCATACTATAAGATATAACTCAACTTGGACAAAGATATGGAATGAACAACCCCATGACCTGGGGCTATAGCAGCAACTGAAGAGGCTACCTCCATGGTCATCGAAGGAGGATGGAGCAGGGATCAGAACTATCATGCAGGGGCCATGAGTGACCAAGCTTAAACCCTATCCACGATGGACAGAAGCGTGAGTGAATCCATACCCTTTGATACTTTAATAATGTATTATTAATGTATTACTACTTTAATAATGTATTTATTAAGTTATCATTTTTTTAATAATGTAGCATTTTAAAACATTGCAATGGGATGAACACAACCCATTTTCACAATCTCATGTAATCAAACCTGTGTGGTAATGTGAAAAACACAGACCAACATTGTAGTGAGACGAACATTTCTCTATTTCACAATATGACGAACATAACCCACTATCGGATTGTGTCAACCTTTTCCAATGCCATGATGTGAAAAACAAAAACCCTTCATCATAATTTGATGGCCATAACCTTACGATTTTATGATACGAAAAAAATATGATGTCACAATCCGACAAACAAAATTTGTGTCATCCATGGGCATGGTCAACCATAATAAATCTTGGTCAACCATAGTAAAAAATTGGTCATGGTCAACCACATTCAACCATGGTGAAGGACATCCATAATCGACCATTGTCAACCTTTCCTTCCCAAAGTCAACCAAGGTCTACCAAAGTTAACCATGGTCATGGTCAACCAAAAGAAACCATGGTCATGGTCAACCATATTCAACCATCGTCAACTTCATTTACTGTATTAAAGTATTAATACTCTAATAATGTGCGATTAATGTATTACTACTTTAATAACATATTTGTTAAGTTATTAGTACTTTATGTTGATACTGAGAGTGGGGTGAATCAATATCAAGTACAAATTAAAAACCTTTTTCAACTTATCTCCATCCTTGCCCCTTCCTTCCACCCAAGAATATATGAGAGATAATAAAACTTTACATTAAATCATCACCATCAACCAATCATCACATAGAACCTGATAATGATTTATGATAATTCTTCAATTCTTGGAGTACTCTGATCCTTTAGATAATATTACTCAATGTATTTTCTGAAACTCTTCCAATTTTCATTCCTTGAATCCTCCCCAAAAA
>JASDQU010029249.1:14010-28912 GCA_032191745.1 Picea mariana | reverse complement strand
TAGGTTCTAAATATAAAGAATCAATTCGTACCTTTTGTGTATGTGGCACATTATGGAGATCAAAGAATTGCTCCATCTGAAGTATCCATGTGATTGGGTCCTTGCCATCAAACTTCCTCATATCAATCTTAGGAATGCGGTTGGTATTTAAACCAAAGTTGGAATTTCTCCATTCTTGATTCACCTTCCTTGTGTCCTCATCATGAATTTCATGGGATGCATTTTCACTTTCAGGTGTCTTCTCCGTTACGAAATGTTTCAATACTTCCATGATCTCCCCTTTTAAACCCTCCATCATCTCTTGTAGTTCATCTTTTGTTACTATCTTCTTTTGTAAATCATTTATGTCCCTACGCATTTATTCACCTTCATAAAGAGTCCAAGTAGGGTTGTCTGGAGGCTTATTTGGTGTAGAGTTCCCTTTTTGGGTGGCATGTTGGCCAAGTATCACTTTTGAACCTTGATTTTGAGGTGGTTCTGCTAGACAATCTTTCTTCTATTGTATCTCCCAAGTTTCATCCCTTTGGGGTATGAAACTTTATTTTATGTACTTCTTTGATATTTCTTCTTTGCAATGCCACAGGTCTGATCAAAATTGGATGTGCCAAGTGGAATTTATGGTAAGTTCCCCACAACTTGCCTATTTTTGGCCTTTCCAGGAGATCTCACTTGTATAGCATGCCCGGCACAAAATAATTGATATAAAATTCTGAACCTCACACCAGAAATACTACAAGTTGTCCATGATCCAATGAAACTAGTCCCACTCAATTTGGATACTCTAGGAAGAAGTTATGATTGTTTTAACTAGAACACCTTCTTGAGACTAGTCAATAGGACTAGTCAGATACCCTATCTTACAAGGGTGTATCTACAAATTTAAGATGACCCATAAGATGAAAGTTTTACCATATATACTTTACTAATTTATGTGAATAGCCTCCAAATTGCAGGGTCTGAAACATTACATAAATTTTTTTATAGAAAAAACTTCTGCAATGACTCAGTTCAGGATGATTCCAGAACCCTATCTTGTACAAGTTGTATCTCTGAAAGTATAATACCTCAGGAGCTAAATTTTGAACCCAACATACCTTGATCTATATACTAAATATCCTCCAAGTCATGCCTTCTAAAATATTGTATAAAAAATGTTATAGCGAAAATTCCAAGGTGTCTCAGATGTAGTAGTGAAACCCCAAGACCTTGAGCTCTGATACAATATGTTAAGAACCAAATATCAATATAGCATAGAAAAACCTCAGAAAAAGTACTCAATGCCTTGAAAAAGAGATAATTTCAAATAATAATCCTCTTCGAGGGGGCAACCTCCTTTTACCCCACTTAAATGTTCAAGTACAAGATGATTCAAAATGAAAATGTATCCTTTGTATATATAGGAGACTAGGAGGTATAACTACAACTAATGGCCTAAAGCCGACATAAATAAAATAACATTACTAATATAATATGCCCCAATTAAAGGGTAATGAGCCAATATTAAGGCTTAAAAATAGTAATAACCACAGAGTTACCCATCCATTAGTGATAGGTTTATTAGCTAAATATCTAATAGCAGAATGATCAGTATACAGAATAACCAGATAGAATGTTATATAGTGACAAAATTTATTAATAGCATGTATAATGGCTAAATATGTTTTTTTGTTACTGTATAATTTAATTCAGCGGGAGTAAGATCTTTGCTAATAAAATAGATAGCATAAGGTTTCCTGTCTTCTTTCTGTCCAAGGACAACACCTATGGTGATATCTGATGCATCAGTCGAGATGTGGAATGGTATTTTCTAGTTCGGTCCTCTTAGCATTGGTGTTGTTGAAATCAACTTTTTGAGTCCTTCGAATGCCACATTACACTTATTAGACCATTGAAATTGTGCATTGTGAGTTAAATAATTTAAAGGTTCAACAGTCTTTGCAAAATTTTCCATGAATCAACGATAGTATCCTGAAGCACCAAGGAAACTATGTACCTCAGTTTGTGTACGTGGTGTAGGCAGGTTAAGGATTACCTCAATTTTTTTTGGGTCTACCCTAATTCCATCTGCAAAAATATAATTCCCTAGTACCACACCTTTAGTCATCATCATATGACATTTTTCATGACTCAAACATAATCTAGTAGCAATGCATCGTTCAAGTACCGTCTCCATATTTCTTAGAGCTTGATCAAAATCATTGCCATAAGGGTTGAAATCATCCATGTAAACCTCAAGCCCTTCATCAATCAGATTAGAAAATATTCTTAGAATGGTCATCTAGAATGTAGCCACATCATTACATAATCCAAAGGGAAATACTATGTATGTAAAGGTATCCTAGGGACATGTGAATGTTGTCTTATCTTGATCTTTCGGAGCAATCTAGATCTGATTATAGCCACTGAAACCATATAGGAAGGAGAAAAACTTCTTCCCTGCTAAATAATCAAGGACCTGATCGATAAAAGGTAGGGGGAAGTGGTCCTTCTGGGTATCCTTGTTGAGTTCTTTGTAGTCTACACAGATTCTCCATTTCCCATTCCTTTTTGGAATGATCACTAGTGGGGAGACCCACCAACTATCCGAAATAGGATATATAAAATCTACATCTAGATCTTTCTGTAATTATTCTTTAACGATGTCCCTGAGGTGAGGATTCAATATTCTTTGGCATTGTTGGATGGGTCGAGAATCTTTCTCAATATAAATATGATGTGTAAAAATTTGCAGATCAATGTCCTTCATGTCATAATACTCCCAGGCAAAACATTGTTGATACTTAGAAAGGATCTGAATCAACTTGTGTTGTTGTTGCTTATTTAGATTCACATTAATATTCAAAACCCTCCCTTGTGAAATCTCAACCAGATTTTTGTTATGAGAAATGGTAGTGGGGATCTGTTGTTCCATCAATTCTTCTAGCGGATATTCCTTTGCCTCAATCTAACACAACCTTTAGCATTTGGCATGTTAGGTTACTTACAATAGCTGGGCTATTAATGAAGTTGTTGATCACATCGCCTTCTAGTTGATTTTTGAGTCCGAGAGCTTCTTCCAATGTGAGAGGGGATCGTAGATATTTTCTAGATATCTAGGTGGTGGCAACAACTAATGTATAATGGATGGGCTTGGTTTAGCTGGAGGATACAGGATGAGATTCTTTGTATCACCTCCTCTAGCAATGGTCATGTTTCCCATGTGAAATCCTATATATGCATTTGTTGTTGCAAGCCACGGTCTCCCCAGTATTAATGGATGGCCATAGAGTCGACTTCTTCAGTTTATAATGAGGAAATCAGCCAGATACTCCCAAGAGTTGATTGAAATTGCTATATATTTCAATGTACCAACTAGTTTGACCATTGATCGATCAACCAATTCTAACATAATTGGAGTAGGTTTGAAGGAAGTGAAACCCAGGATGTTGCAAGTTTCGATGGTTAAGATATTAATGGATGCCCCCAAATCCACTAGTGTATTTGGAAAATAACAACCCTCTATCTGAACTATTACTATGGGATTCCCTGGGTATGCATATTTTAATGGTTCATGTCTTCCTAGGATGATATCAGACAAGGCACCTACCATGTGAACAATTGATGATGAATTCTTAAATTTCCTGACAGGCTTCTTTCCACATAATTCCTTAATTGTCTTTGCATAAATTGGGATTTCTTTCAGAGCCTGTAGGAGTGGGATATTAACATATATACATCTTAATTCCCCTATGATGTCAAAGTTAGGATACATGGTTGGTTTCTCTATCATCAGTATTTCAGGGAACGAGGGAGGAGGAGTTACATCCTCATCGGGATTTCGTTGCTCAACTGTGTTTCCTTCCTTCTCTGTTTCTTTTGTTATGACCACAGTCGAAGGTGTTATTGTTGGTTTTACATTATTTTCATTTTCCTGCTCTTGGTGAATGTTACTCCCTCCAGGAGAAATTATGCGCCTTGACCTCAACCAGAGTTCGTTGCACCCTACAAAGTTGATTTTCCCATCCACATTGTCAATAATCTGCATAAGTTGGGTTGGTTTATTACTGGGATTTGGGTGGGTCTGAGCTGGTAATTGAGGGCGTAACCATGGCTGAGGATTCTGGGGTAGTTGTAGTGGAGCTTACAAAGTGTATTGAGTTTGAGGGGTCATCCCCATGGGTTTATTGGTGATTCCCATGGGGCGCTGCCAATTTGGATTCCAATTGGAGTTTTGGGCAATCATGTTGGACCACTGTGAAGGATCAGGATTATTACCTTGATTTTTCCAAGATGAGGTGGGGTATTGTGAGTTATACTAGGTGGGATTTGCAGTTGGTTGATGTGGAAAAGGGGGATTTGTAGTTGGTTTATTTGGCCAAGTAGGTTTTACAGATGGATATTGCTGGGACTGCCAAGTGGGGTTAGAAAATGGTTGACCCTGACATGTGTTTCCAGAATTTTTTTGCTGATTATACTACCTAGAAAAGAAAGAGGAAGGATCTTGTAGTGTACCTTGGGGACAATCCTGCCATTGGCGATGCTGGGATATCAGATATACTGGTTCTGTTTCCTCTTCTGCCTCTTTGAAGACAAATTTTAATCCCAGGAGCGATGGGCATTGATATGTTACGTGGTCTTTAGCACAGATAGAACACACTCAAACCACATCCAAAGGAAATTCCCTCGGACCATGTTTCTTTCTGCATCGATGGAAAAATATGGCCAAGGACTATTCTACTTCTGCCTATTTCTACTTATCCTGCAAGACATCCAATTGTGTAGTCAGAGTGCTCAGAATGTCAGTTTTGAAATTTTATAAGGGATTACCGACTTCTACTCGGGTAACACCCCCATTGGTAATATTGCTACTCCTAGTGAGGGGAGCCCGCATCCCTGATATGGTCTGTGTACTTCCATGTGAGCACCTGATGCATAATGGGACAATGTTATCATAAGTTTCTTGATAAATATCACCCTTCCCCATTAAATTCAATGTTTCTACCGATTCATCTTTCATTCCTTTTATCAGAGTGGCTTTGATTACCTCACCTAGTAATGTACCATAAGGAGATATTTTCAAATTGTATTAGAATATTTCAACATATTCTGTTAATATCTCATTTTCCTTTGCAATCATTTGAAAGATTTCATCTTTTAAATCTCTGGTTCTACAATAATCCTGATATTTTGACAAGAAGGCTTGTTTCATTTCATCCCATGAGTTTGTAGTTCTGCCCCCTAATCCCATAAGCCAACACACAACTTCCCCTTTCAAAGTGGAATGGAATAGGTTTAGTTTTTGGGGTTCAGAGGTGTAGGCATAAACCCTACATAGGACATCAAATTCGAATAAGAATGCATCCAGGTCTTCTGGAATTAATCCATGAAAGGTAGGCATATTCTATAAGGGAATCACTTTTATAGCGGCATTGGCAACTGGATCAACTATTAGATATTCCAAAGTGGAGGTCTGGGCTCATGGTTGATTTGGTTGCACCATTTGGTTGAAAATATGCCAATAATCTTCAGGAATTTCTTGTTCTGGGTGTTCTATTTGAGGTGATTGGTTACTTGATCCCCTAAGGAATTTAATCGCACTACCTCTATCTGGGATTTCAGGTATGCCCTGTCCTATCACAGGAGATCCAGTATCAGGTGGTGGTAATGGGTTTTCCTTATCAATCCCACTAGTCTCCCCTTCTCCTTCCTCTATATTACAAGAGTTCCCCTTGTCTAAAGGGATGAGAGGTGGAAGATATGTATTTTGAAAAATTTGTTCATTCCCTTCATTTCCTCTATGAACCTTAGCATGGTCTAGAGTTGGTGAATTTGTTGCTTGGGGGATTCAGGTAGAACCTCTCCTAGGTCCAACCGAAGCTTGAGATTCATATTTCCGGATGATTTTGTCTATGAAAGTGCTTCTTCCAGGGGCCACCGAGCCCTGGGATTTTGTAGATTTTGGTGGGGGTTTTGGTTTTTTAGGTTTTTTAAGTATGTAAGTGACCTCTATACATCAGCTAGAGGTAGTCATTTGGCACAAGCATTTTACTTGTTTCCTGCATAGGTTCTTACCTTTCGTCTTCAATACCTCATCCTCTAGAGACACAACCTATCCTATCTTTGACACTCTCCCCGACAGTGGAACCAAAATGTTGGGCTCTAAATATGTCCTAAAAAAATCCTTAGTTAACATTAATTTATCAACCCAACGATTCACCTTTTTATCTCAATAATGTCAGCAAAGTCTATGCAGATAGTTGTAGAGGCTAAAATCGTGTAGTTAAAGTAAATTTGAGTTTATCAACAATCAAGTTCCTCACACATTCGTTAAAAATATGAAACTAATATCTTAACAGAATTGAAATCTGATCTATAACATGTTGTGAATTTAAAGGCATTAATTGAATTGTTGAATTGATCTAATTAAGATATAGTAATTGAATTCATGAAAAGATGGATAAACTGACTATTGTTGATCATTTAACCTTTTGAAACGAAGTAGCAAATTATATCTATGAAAAGGAATAGTGACTGTAATCTAACCGAAAGGAACAACAAATGTAATCTAACCGAAAGGAACAACAAATTTAATCTAACCGAAAGGAACATGAATTACTAATTTAAGCGAAAGGAACAACAAATGCTAATTTAAGCGAAAGGAACAACAAATGCTAATTTAAGTGAAAGGAACAACAAATGATAATTTAAGCCAAAGGAACAAAGAGGATAATAATGAGAGGAACTGTCAAGCAGTGAACTACAACAATGCAAACTGGAACAACAATCGATAACATTCAATTGAAACGTCTATCTTCTGTAAGCAGACAACATAAAATCATTAACACACTCATGCATTTATATTAGCTATTGCAAAAGAGATTTAATTCACAGAACATAAATAAAAATGATACAATTACAGATTGATACAGTAACTCCTTCAGACTGGGCCCTTGGTCCTTAGAAGAACTGCTACTAGAAACTCAGTATGAAAAAATGATGAAAACGTTCAAAGATTCTATTAATTCCATAACTGGTATAACATCTACAAAAACTACTTGCATAGAGCAATTTCGAGTTCTGAAGGTTTAGAAATAATTCTTTTTTTTCCCCACTCTCATTCATTACCCTCTATATATTACAATGATATGGGTAAATTAAGCATTCCTGAGGATCGAGAGATCCTCATGATTTCTTTTAGTATTTATAAGGTTTACAAAATATGGAATCGGTCTTCCTCCAAACAACTTTGTTCCTCATGTCTTCAACCTTCAACAGTCTTCATATATTCAAAATATCCTTAACTATCTTGGGATTCGACAATATTTATCCATTCCTATGCTAAAATCAAACAATTCCAATTGAATATTAGAATTTATCTAACATTACTGAATAATATTTCTAGAAGAAGTTTTAATCATTTTCTATCCTAATTATTCCTAATTAATAGAAAAAGTCAATCAAGATTTCATCATGAACCATAGAAATAAGGAGGATATTTGTACCTTTTTCACAACTCAAGAGGAATACATGTACACAGTAAATCCACAATATCCTAAAAGTATTCATCCACCACCCTTACTGCAAATAACTGCACATCTGGGAAATTATCATCTAAATTACCTGCATCCTCTCCTATCAATATGCGTGAGAGATTATATGGCCCTACATTCATCTTTCCTAGTTTTACTATGACCTTCGAGTCATATTCCTAAAATAATAATATCCATATGCATATTCTTCCACCTAATACAAGCTTGTTGACTAAGTACTTTCATGAAGAATGGTCTGTATACATCTTGAATTAGGACCCCAGTAAGCAGTGTCTGAACTTATGTAGTGCATAGAGCATTGCCAATGGTTCTCGTTCTGTAGTGGCATAATTTCTCTCAAATATAGACATCTTCCTACCTTAAAATGAAATTGGATGATCGATTCCCCCCTCTCCTGGTTGTGACAACACTGCACTCAACGCTATGGATGATGCATCTACATGTACATGGCACACTTTTTTCAACTCCAGAAAGATCAAAATTGGTGTGGTTACCCGTTTCTACTTCCAAGGGTCCATCCGCTTCTGTAAGTCCTTCTTTTGTTAAAACTTGGATTCCTTTGATAAACATCATGTAGTAACCTGTATGGCCCAAATTTTCCCTCATATTTTTAACTGATGTCAGAGGCTCCAACTCTAGAATTACTGCGATCTTGGATGGATCAACCAATATTCCTTTTTTTCATACTACATGTCCTAGAAGAATTCCAAACGATGCACAAAAGATACACTTCTTTAAGTTCACCGAGATATGACACTATATGCATTGATATAACATGAGTTGACAAACTTCTATATGATCATGTAGTAAACTAAACACCATCCAATCATCTAAGTAAAATTCCAAAAATTTATGGATGAACTCCTTGAATGCTTCCCCTACTACTCTAGAAGACACTGCAGGGGCATTCTTCAATCCAAATGGCATCACCGTGTACTGATAAATTCCCCACTCCATCACAAAAGTGTTTGTATGTCTATCCTCCTGTGCAACTATTTTATGATGGCACCCATATAATCCATCAGTAAAAAAATAAGTTTCTTGACCTCTTACGTTCTCCAGTACTTCATTCGTGAATGGTGTTGGGAATGGATCATGTAAGCATGGACCATTCAATTTCCTTATATCTATGAAGATCCTAATTCCTCCTATATTCTTAACCTACACCACCATTGAGATAATCCACTTAGATTATTCTACTGGTTCAATGATTCATGCATATATCATCTTGTCTATCTCAACCTTGACCTTCTCTTTGTGCCTGGGGTTCAACCTGTAAGGCCTCTATTGTACCGGATTAGCTCCAAGTTTTAGTGGGATATTCATCTCGCCTAAGTCTCCCTCAATCCATTTCATCTCTGAGAATGTGGTTGGAAATAAATCTCGATATTCCCACAATAAGTCTGCAACCTTTTTGTTGGTGCAATTATATGTTCAATATATTGCAATCATATAATATGTCAATCCGGTTTCGTAATCAATATATTTGATGCACTATATGTGCCAATAATAGATGAGTTCCTATGTATGATGAGTATATCCTAAATAAGAAACACTCCAAAACAAATACTCGGTTTCACAATCTTCAAACAATATTCTTGACATAGTCTAAAAACCAGAAAGAAAAAATCATAAACAAAATCTCAAAAAGCATGTGATTTAAAGGATTTTGCTCAAGTAATGAATATGTTCATTTATAGGCTCATGAAAGGGAAATATGAACTTTGACTCTATTTCCTGTAGCAACTAATCTAGCAAGAATCTGTAATTAACCTTCAGCACATTCTTAAAAGAAAGCTCAATCAATCCTAGAATAAATACTAGGTGTAGTAAGATAATTCATTATAGGTTCATTTAGGGTTAGAGATGGAGATCTTGACTATTTCTGTATTTACAATATATAACCTAATGAATTCTAGAAGAAACTCTAGGTGTATTAAGATACTTCATTATAGGGTCATGTAGGGTGAGAGATGGAGATCTTAATTTTCCCTAGATTTCCAAAATAGAAGCAATCATGAAATCATTCAATCTAAAAAATCATTGTTTACACACACACACACACACACACACACACAAGGATAATAAGTACTTACTCATAAATCTATATTGCACTCATAAATCTCACTCAATTAGAATTGCCACAAATATTTATTGTGTTTTGTCAAATGCTTTACTAAAACACAACAAAAGTGAAATTAGATACTATGATCGAAACACATAATTGTTTTATCCACACAAACCAGAATTATATCTACACAGAATATATAGGGAATCTTACCTTGGTTGGGTTGGTGGGCCCTTGTCGTACCAACAAGGTAGCTTTAAAAGAAACTTACATAATGAAAGATTTGATCACACAAATAAATTCCATGAACTGCAATTTATATCATTACTTCATAAAAAGGTGTACAATCAACATTCTTCATGAATCAAATCTATAGCATAACACTGCTTAACTATGTCTCTACACATCTATCATCTACAAGATTCTCTCTTTTAAAGAGAAACAATCGTTACAATCAAAACCTGGAGATAACATCAAATGACCGCACAAATATTATAATTGGTCGATATATCAATTTTCATGGGAACAAATTCATCCTCATGACAGGAAGTTCATGAGGATGAAGTGCATCATGGTCTTCAACAAAAAAAGCATGTTCGAGCCAACAAACACTTTGGACCCATCAAAAGAAAATTCATTCAATCACCCAATCATGTAGATGCAGAACTAGTATCGGACGTGCACATCCGAAACAAGAAGATTGGTACCGGACGCACACAATCAAATATATCAGTACTGAACTAGCCCAGAAATAGGTCTCGGATGAGTATAGAAATAGGTACTGGATGAACAAAAAATAGGTACCAAATGAGCATAGAAATAGGTACCAGACGAATTGAATATCGGATGAACACTGAAATGGGTACCGTATGAGTAGGAGTTGTGTCATAATTTTTGCTTGGATCAACTGAAGTAATTAAAGAGTATTTAACATCAATTATTCAATTCCAATTATTAATAAATATCATAAATTATTATTTAAACATAGGTTACCTAATGTATACACAAGAATGACTAAAAGACATGACTTTGAGGAAAATAGGAAAATGGTGCATATATCTGAGGTAAAATTGGTCAAGATAGAGGACAAGATATGGTAATTGGAGACATAAAAAGGGATACCCAAAATTTCCACCATGCCCAAGTCATTGCATTTCCTCATGCAAAAATTGTTGAATTGGTCCTCAAAATTTCAAAACTAGTGTTGTATTCCACCCTGTTTGAACATTAATTGTCTATTTTTAGGATATCAAAAATCAAAGCCTCATCCTTCAGTTCCCTCTTAATGACTCTTGCATATTGTATCAGGTGAAAAACATTATTGAGCTTGGCAGAGACCTTGTCATGCTCATCCTGTATCCTTCAGTTATGCTCCCTCAAATGTGCATTTTCTTTCTTGATGTGTCTATCTAAAACTTTATACTCCTCCACTTCTTGCTTCAATTATTCATTCTGTTTTTTAAGCCTTTCAATTTTCAATACCAACTGATGTTTGGTCAAAGAAATTATAGGATCAAGTGTTGTTTTCTCATTTATCTCCTCCCTGGATTCAAATTCCCTCCTTAAATCCTCCATTGTCTATATTACTAACTCCTCAATTTCACTAATAGTTTATGCATGCATACCTTCTTCCTTTGTTGAAGTTGAAATGTCAAATGGATCCTCTGGAAAGGAAGGAACATGAGGAATTGTCATATGTTTAGCCATGCTCCAAGTGGTTTTTCATACTGCACCTTATACTTCATCAATTTTTCTAAGAGGAATGGAAATTTCCTCCTCAAACAGTCTCCTTTCCTTCTTCTTAGGCTCAGATATGGGAACTGGACTTTGTTTTTCCTATGCCTTCCTTATTTTTCTTCTAGAAGACTCATATGTAGGCACTATAATTTTTTCTTCTTGTACACTTCTTGTCTTTCTGCTAGAGGACTATGCCATATCATTCCCTTCAATGATTCTAAGTTTTTTATTACCTTTAACTCTCAATTCAAGGGTCTTCTCCAATTCTCCAACCTCCTCCTGAGGTAATTCAATAATTACTTCTGGAACATTATCTGCAATTTCTCCTACATCACTACCAGATATTTGTTTCTTCCTCCTTTTCTCATTGATTTGAGTTTTTCTCTTAGTGGATAGGTCTGGGAAAGGTTACTTGATTTTGGATGATCGCTTCACTCTAGATGTAGGTGGTTCTTCTAACACTATTGTTTTTCCTTTGTCCAAATTTCTAACATATTTTAGTGAAATAGGGCCAACGATGTATACTTCATTACTTGGCTTATTTCCTTTCTTTCTACCATCTCACTTCTTTCTTCCCGACTCCTTACTATATTCCCCTATCACATTTCCTTCCACAGATTTAGAAACCTCTTGAGCAAATTTTTTTGTAAGGAGTTTCTTCCAACTGCTAAATCGTTTTCTCAACTCATGAACAACAAGTAGTTTCATCAACCCATGGTGATAGAGACTGGTTTAAGGATTCTTAGAGGCAAACTTAACCCCTCTCACCATTTTACTCAAACTCATACAAAGAAAATGGGTAAAATCTATTTGTGGTCCTCCCTCAAAATTCAACAACAACCTTAAATGATAAAGGAAAGTTATTACATACTTCCCTTCACAGGTTAAAAATCTCTACAAGATGACAAACATCATCGAATATTCCCCCTTGATCCAGATCTGGGAGATTCCTTTTTTCCAATATGGGTCTAGATGTCCGGGATTCAAAAACTTCTGACAAAGGCTCCTATCCATGATGATTCCTTTGAAATATTTCTCTCTGGTAGAAAGTAACTCCATCGCTTCTGCTATGGTGGCTTCATTGATCGTTAAAATTAGTTCCCCTAATTGGACACTCTCTCCGTCATAACTATGGGCAAAGGCATGGAACACTCCCTCATGATGTCCTTTGAATTTTTCTAGAAAAAGGAACCTAGTCATCCCTTTCAAATTTCTCTCTACATGATTGATACTCCTCCATCTCTCTATAAATATGGAACATAGGTTCATGCCTATCAACTGCCATGCTGGCTTGAAAACAAGTCTCAAAATAAGTGTGATGGAGACAAAGTGACAGGATGAACTAATAGTAGGAATGAATAGAGTGCAAGGCATATAGTGTGAAGTGGGTAAATAATGCTCATCTGGATGGAAAAGCCATCCAAAAGTGCATTTATGAATTGAAACAAGAATGCAATGGTAAAATCATTTCAATTATGGAGAGGTAAGGAAAAGTCAGAAATTATGTTGAGGGATCACATCTATGGATAACGTGGCGATAATATCTAGAAGTAATGTCACATCCCATTCACACCAGTTTTCATAATGATTGTAGGTAGTGTGGTTGGCGTGACCAAAATTCACCAATATGCAACAATCGACATCAAAGTGTGTCAGAAGGTAATAATTCATCAAAACAATAGTTTGAGTCAATAATTAATAATGTAAGGTTATAAAAGGTGGCATAATCATAATTTTGACATCACACAAACAAGAGCCTTCGACAGCAGATTTTTCAAACTGGACCAATCTTTCTAAGGGTATAATTGTTATTTTTTGATTCATATCAACGATCAATACATCATAAATGATTTTAAAGATAGGGGAATAAACATGAAGACTTCAGAAGATAGTGATAAGGAGGTTTAACAGCTTAAGGTAACAAAGGTATATGATAATAAACATATGTTTAGCACAAAATTAATATGATTCTTAATAAAAGGAATAAAATAATGAGCTCATACCTCCATTACATGAAGTGTGCTTTGTCAATCAAGGAATACATAAAGTATAGGAAAATTTTTACCAAAATCCCACCATCAATACCAGATCACATGCTTAGTACCAGACCAACACAACAATTTTTTTTAGTACTAGACCAACACAACAAATTGTTTTAGTGTTGGAGCAACACATAGAGTCTTTTCCAGTACCAGATGAACACAAGAAGTTATTTTTCTTTAGTACCGAAAAAACTCAGAGACTATTTCCAGTACTGAATGAAGTTTTGATAAGGTACCTGAAATCTTGTAGGATTATCTTTGTAGCTAATCATGTTCTGAGGGTCAAGATGGAGCAGGTGTTGGCACTTATTGATGTTGTATGTGAATTTTTTCTTCTAAAGTATCATGCTGGAAAAACTACAAACAACACTTTGGTACAGGAATGCTGAAAATACAACGAAAGTGTCATAAAATGAGGCAAAATAATTCAATGATTCGGATCCAAGCTCTATAACAAGAAGGAAACTGTAGCTTAACAACCTCTTTTTGAGATGCAAAAACCTCCTCTTTTTGGAATTGTGCTAACCACTTCTTTTGTTTCCACTTCGATTTTATTGGAAAGGAAAACCTAACTACTATTGTCCTGTGGATTTTTCTTGAGGCCAAATCAGTTAATGCTCGCTGATGTTTTCAATTTTTAGGATTCTGAAAAACTTAAATAAAACTCCATCTACTGTCCCATGGATTTTTCTCGAGCCTGGGCCAATTCCTTCTCATCGGTGTTTTCAATTTTTAGGAGTCTGAAAAACTTAAAGAAAAATCCATTAGGATCCTTTTCCATAAGTAATTTACTAGGTCTGGATAACGGAATAAACTTACAACTATCAAGTGTCCTCCTTATTGCTCATCTACATGAGAACACACTTATCTTTTTCTCTTGTTAGTAACACCAAACTCACTATCTAACAACACAACTATATACATATATGTACAAAGTTAAATTAAATCACACAACAAAAATTACAGTGGTGGATCAACAAGAGGATATCTCTTGTTGCTTACCAATTGCATTTCATAATTTTGAAGAACATGTTTGATAAAATCCTCTTTAGACAAAGTCTTATGATAAAATTTCAATCGATGCCCATTTACGACAAAGGAAGTCTGATCTTCATCAATGTATTTTATCTTCACTGAACCATTGTCGTAAACTATGTCTACGTCATAGGGTCCCAACCATCGAGTGGACAATTTACCCTTGAAATTCTTGATCCTATTGTCATACAACAAAGCATAATCACCTGAATGGAAAGACTTCTTCTTGATGTACTTATCATGCCATTTAGTCCTTTGTTCATGAAGGAGTGTAGTCCTATGAAGAGCCTCCTTTCTTATTTCATCAAGCTCATTCAGCTACAATATCCTCTATTTTTTAGCTTCAACCAAATCCATTCCCAATTGCATATCAGTCCCGAAGGTGTTTACTTGAAATTATATGGGAAGAAACTATTGGATTACTGAGAGGGGGGGTGAATCAGTGATAGAAAAATTTAATTCTTTTTCACGATAAAATAAAAGTGTTATAT
>JASDQU010029247.1:28247-43777 GCA_032191745.1 Picea mariana | reverse complement strand
CCAGCTTGAAACCATTGGTGACCCCTGTGTTTTGTGTTTGATATTTGTTTGTTCCTTTTCACAGCTTTATTTGTTTTCAGTTGATATTAGATTGTAGTTAGTTTTGTTTCCTTTAACCCTATGCTCCACAGCTGTTCTGCCCTGCTAGACCCAACAGGGTATGCAAGCACTCTCTATTTGCTTACCTGGTGACCATTTGAACGTGAACACTCTCAACCATTCTCAACTACTTTCCTATTTTTAGAAGATATGATCCCTTCAAATCCTCCACACATCTCTCACATATCTTAGATAAGATATACCATTCAAATCTTCCATGATCTTCTCCTTTGAATATGCTTGAATTTGAAATTCGAATTTGAGGCTAGGTGGTAATATTTGACTTTGTTAAAATCTTCACATATGCCTGAACACATCATCAAACTCATCCAACCTTGATATATAATGAAAATATGTTATTTTTCTAATATTTAATCACAAATTCACTTATAATACTAAAATGAATACAATGGAAAATAATAAGGAGAAACTCAAGTATCATTATGGAAATAGTATGATAAAAGGTTAATGGGACGATGAAATGTAAGGAATGGTGAAGGGAAAAGAGGATATAAATGTGACATTTCTGAGGCCCAACACTGCTGACCTTCAAACCATCGGTGTGAAAGATAGGACCGTGCTGATCATTTCAGCCAGGAGAATCATTGCCAAACATAGCTTACTTAGATCGGTCCAGAACAAGGCTATGCAAATGGAGCACAACATACAGGAGTTTAGAGACTCTTTTGAACAATTTTTTTCCAAGGGCCTTCCATCATTTTGGAATGGTAAAGGCTCATTATACAATTAAGAATACTATCACTCTCTCCTCATGCAATGCATAATGGACCATTCAAAGTTTGAAGATATGGAAGAAAGTCTGAAAGGCCCGAGTCTGGTAGAGTATTTGGCTACAGATTTCAAAATTTTAACTAAGTTCAAAATAGTGAAGATAAACATGCCAACCATGTCCTATGCTAGATGCATTGACTTGGAAATTTTGATCAAAGAGATGATGGATTATGAAATCCCCTCTGATCCACAATGGAAAGAGATCATGCAGTTGGGTAAGACAAAGGGAAATGTACCCGAAACCAATAGGTGATCTCCAGGTGTCACCAGTTTTGCATATCCGGTAGAATCTTAGAGCGAGACAGATGGCACAGAAGAAGTTGGGCAGTCAGAGAAATTGTTCATGATTTTGAAATGTTTTCTTTTTGCTAATTATTGTAAATCATTTCGTATACCGAAACTGTTATAGAAGCTGAAACGTTTCAGTTTCAGTTGGTTTTTGATCAGATTGTATAAGTACTGAAAGACTTGAATTAATTAATGTTGGAAGAAGTGTAAGAGCACCTTTTGGTTGTATCAGAATCTATTTTGTAAATTTTCTGAATATGAATTGAATATAAATGCAGAAGATTTTGAGGTTTCCATGAAAAGATTCTAAAGGGTGGTGATATGAGCTTTGTTTCCTTTCATCGTATGTATTTCCTGTGACCTGTCTTTCATTTGCATTTTCTTTTGTTTAAATTGCAGAGTTAAAGACCCATAATTCATCATTTGATGCTCTTGTCTTGAGCAATTTAAACTGTGTATGTTTCTTCTTAACTAATTCAAAATTCATTTCAATAATTCTCTGATTCAGTTATTTGTTTCCTTTATCTTGCTACACTCTATTTAAATTTAAGAATAACTCAGATTCATTGCCTCATTTAGCTTTTTTCCTCTGGTGAATTCTATTACCTGATGCATTGTTTTCATTCACTTTCAGAATTTTGACTCCATAGCCCATAGTGTTCCTCCCCTTCTTTGCCAACAACTTTATAAAACCCCCAAAACAAACCAAATCTAGCCACCGATTTCCAAAGAAGAATCAAGTGACACGAGAGAGACATCTCTGAGTTGAGCAGGCTAGTGCCTCGACTCTAAAGCTGGTTGAAACAGTTACCTCTATCATTTTTCTATCAGCTGGACAAAATTTACAGAGTGATAATAGGACCAAACCTTTAGGCAAATGATTTGTCTTTAATTCAATAATTTTTTTCCCAACAACATTGTCTTGAAGAACATCTGCAACATGTACCTCTACTTCATCATCTTCATTATTTGGATCTATTGAAATTTTAGAAAATTCTTCAATAGTCTTTAAGAATCTTTGAATTTCCTCATCATCTTTAAAGACTTGGCAATTTTTTATATTGTCTATTATTGAGGGTCTGTGTCTAACCTCAACCTTCAAATTTCAAATTAGGAAACATTGGAGTCTTAAAGTTGCTAGTTGCAAGTGCCAAAGAGTCATCCTACTGATTTAAATTTTTGTGCACAAAAGTAATATTGAATGCCAAAAATAAATTATCCACATAATCCCACACCTCATTCCTATATTGTTTCAACATTTTCCATTTGGTTTGATATATGTTCTTGATCTGGTGAATAATAAGTTATGCATCTCCAAAAGAAGAAAGCTTATCTATACCCATATCTTTAGCAGCTTTCAACCCTAACAACAAGGCTTCATACTCACTGATGTTATTGGTTGTGTCAAATTAAATTTTATATGACATAGGAATGATCTCTTGGGTAGGGGAAATGAAGACAATCCCAACACCAGAACCTTCTCTAGAACAAGCCCCATAAAAATACATTTTCCTAACAAAATTATCTGCACTGTCCCCAACTGCAGGTGTTGTTTTCCTAACTAATGTTTCTGCCATCTGATCACTGATATGAAAAATAGAGGAACCAAGATCATCTTCTACAACATATATAAGATGATTAGTAGGGTTTTCATGATCACTTACCAAATAATCCAGTCTTACCAGAACCTTCTATAGAACAAGCCCCATCAAAATACATTTTCCTAACAAAATTATCTGCACTGTCCCCAACTGCAGGTGTTGTTTTCCTAACTAATATTTCTGCCATCTGATCACCGATATGAAAAATAGAGGAACCAAGATCATATTCTACAACATATATAAGATGATTAGTAGGGTTTTCATGATCACTTACCAAATAAGCTAGTCTTACTTCCCTATATAATATCCAATGTTCCCCACCAAAAGTAGGTATGGTGGCATAACTAAGATCCATATGTAGAGTGACTCCTACCTTTTTGGCCAGGATCTTGACAGAAGCATTCCAAATTTTGAAGGTATGTTAGCCACAATAACATATAACACCACACTCTTCATAGGTAATTGGGAAAGAGTAACAACCATGTCCTTGATCACTCCCAGGCATTTGACTTTCCTGGAGTCAAAATAATATAGATCATGGTGAGGTTTAGTAATATCTAACCCTAATTCATCCATCACCACCTTAGGCATGACATTATGCGAGGCACCATAATCCATTAGGTAGTTATGCAATATCTTGTCATGAACATTTAGTGATATGTATAATGGAGGAGAAGTATCAGTTCTGTCTTCAATATGAGGTCCAATGGTTACATCAGGTTTCTCATCTTCCAGATTGACAATATCTGAAAAGGTAACCTGAGCCTGAGACTGTAAAGCCTTGAGAACAGTCTTCCTAAAAGGATCTATTTTCATTAGTTCTAGAAGAGGCACACAAATCTTGATTTTGTTAATTTCATGTTCTAGGATGAAAGAAGAAACATTTTTTCCAGTTCCTTTAACTCTGTACTACTAACCTTGAAAGTATGCTTCAATGGTTGATCAATATGAATCCCAGGACTATCTTTACTGATCCCTGTTTTAATTGGAGTGTTGGCCTTCTTTGTAGAAACATGTGTATCAACTTTAGGTGTATTTGAACTATATTCGAGATTATATTTCTTCCTTTTAGGTTCCTTCTGGATGACCTCATCAACATCTCCTTCTTCAAACTGGTTTAAAATCAAAGAATCTTCATAATCTCACTGTGTCACATGCATCGGAGATGATTCAGAACCATTTAGATCTACTGCAGGGTTGTCTTCTGTATCATCTTCATCCTCCTCCTCATCTACTTCATTATTCTAGAAAGGAGGCAAAACTTTTTGGTCTTCTTGATTTTTTCTTTCTTTTGGTAAGATTTGAGGTGCATTGTTTAGCCTCCTGAACTAATTTTGATTTCTGTATCCACCCTCTTGCGTGGGTCTACTGGGCTGTTTTTGCTCCATTTTCAACCTTGCCATCTCAAATGTCAAAGTCTTTAGCATCTTATCCATTTCATCCATCTTAGAGTCAGATGTTGTATTAGAAGAGGAAGGCAACTCTTCTTTTTTCTTTTTTCTATCTCTATCACCCCTAGACTTCTATTTGTCTTCTGCTAATATGTTAGATTCTACCTCAATAGAAACTTGTTTCATCTGGTTAAGGGTGGCATACCTTTCTTAGCAACAAATAAAATTCAACATCGAAAGCATTGGCAAAAGTGATTTTAGCTGATGTTTCTGAAGGTTTAATTTCATCTTGAATTTTACTGTACATTTTATTGAATCTTTTAGTAAAATCAGATATTGATTCACCTTGTTTCCTTTTTAAAGCACCAAATTCAGTAATGTAGTATAAGTAGTATTTCTTGTCTCCCCAGTGTCTTACAAAGGTGTCATCCAAGGCATCAATATAAATAATTGAATTAGGTGGAAAACTTCTGAACCATTTTCTTGCTTCACCATATAAACTCTGCACAAATAATCTCATCCACACATTTACATGGTCTACATTGAAATTGTCTGCAAAACTGTAAAAGGAATTCAAATGCTTTTCAGCAGTAAATCCTCCTTCTCCATTGAATCTGGGCAAATATTTCATATAGTCATTTGGTGGAAAAGCATATATAACTTGTGGAAGGATCAAAGGGGCATATCTAGTTGCAACAATTGCATCCATTCTGTTCACAACCATATTTTCTATCTTTGGTGTTTGAGTTTTAGGAGTAAGAAAGATTGGTAATGTTGAAGGAGAAATTGTCCCCTATGTATGGCAACTTAACTGTACTGATAATGAATCTTGATCTTCAACAGACAAGGGTTTCTTTTCCGGACTGGAGTTAGATGATGGGCCAAGAAAATGAGGATTTTCAAAAGAAGATTAACATGGTTTAATTTCTTCAGAGGAGAGAGATTCAAAAAATGAAGAGAGTGTTTCTGGTTCACTTTTAATATCTTTGCTATGATCTCTCAAAGCTTCAACCACAAACAAAGTATTTGAATGTTCCTCTTTAATGAGTTCAGCAAGTAGCTTCCATTGATTTAGATTTAATTCTAAGATAGTTGAAGGAAAGGAATTGGTTTGATTTAGTCATGTATTCGAAGTATCATCTTCACAAGACAAAAAAAAGTAAATATTCCCTCGTTCCCTGGTAAATATCAAGACTTCAATCTGTTCCAGATCCTTCATAGGGCTATCATGATATGATAACAACGCTAGCTTTAACAGTCCTCTATTTCATCTTAGAGGTGAGTACAATGTTGTGCCAATAGAGTTTGAAGTTGGATTCTCTAAGATCTTTGAGCAATGCCTTTTGCTCCCTTTTCTTCTTCTTGAACCCTCGTATCCTTTCTTGTTGTCTGGAACTCCATTTCTCTACTTGATCCCTTTCCTTCTTCAACTGCTTCACCATTCTTTGAAATTATCTCTTCTCTTTATAACTTCTGACCTTGACCTTGAATTTTGGAAACTCTTCTACAGGTGCAGGCTTGTTTAGATCTATGGAAACCTTAGGTTCTCTCAGTTTAATTCGGTATCTAGAAGCTAATCTTGAACTGTGATCATCATCTGAAATAGCTAAGTCCATGGTTTCTGGAATATCTGATATATGGTTTGAGTCTACAGGGCTACTTTCTTTGTTTTTAGAAATCCTACTGGTACCTTTAGCAAGTGCTTCAACTCTTGATAATCTGGTAGTAGCTCTTGTTACAGGTCCTGCAAGAAATTGAGCAATCTGCTTACCTCTTTCTGTTGGTTTCCTGTGTAATGGAGGTCTTTCTGCCTTTTCTTTGAAACCTACTTTAGAGTCCTCAGAATGGTCCTCTATGACTATGAAATTTTCCTTTCTGATAGATGAGTCAAACATAGCTTTGGATTTTAGCCTGTATTTGTTGGCAACCCTAGTTGAATTTCTCCTAGGGTATTGAGACACAGGTGCAAATTTCTTCTCTTGTTTTTTACCTGTGGTACCTTTCTTACTAGTTGATTTCTTTTTATGTTTGACTCTGGTTTTAATATTATAATCCTCATCTGAATCTTCTTCCATTTTTATTTCTGCATCATAAAACATTTCGATCTTTGCATCAAGTTTGGGTCTCTTACCTCTGTTGGTCATGGCTTCTTCCTGAATGTCATCTACAGGGGTATAAATAGGAATGTGTTGAGTCTGCTTCTTTCTTTTGTTGGTCCTTGTCACCCTGGTTGTAGACATTTCTTCTTTGACTAGAGTTTCACTAAATCAAGAAAAAAATTAGAGGCTAATAGAATCCACATGATTCATACACCTGCGCAAGCCTTAAATGCTTCCTCAACTGTCTTAAATACGTTTTCTTGATATAAGTATATATGTTTTTTTGGAGAAGGGGAAAGAGTCCACTGAAAGCAAGGATACATTGGAGCAATTTATAGTGAAGTAATCTTAGATTTTTATTGTTTCCCCCTCTTTAGAGCCCTGTCGTTCTGAGTCATTTTTTGACTTTGAGTTAGGTTAAAAAAATTTAAAGGTTTTTCCATCCATATTAAATTTGGAGAACATAGGTGGAGCATAGGTAGATAAGTAGTTCAAGCAAGAGGAACCAAAACTCAAGTGATGAAGGTTCTAACAACACATATCAAGTATTATATGTATTTGTTGTTCATGATTAATAAAATTATTAATATATTTCTTCTTTCCCTCCCTAAATCATGACACAAATGTGTTTAATGATTTGTTTTTAACTCTTGATTTGAGGTTGAACTAGTTTCCCGATAATTAGTTAGAATTAGTTTATTGTGGATTCATGTTATCATTTTATATATTTATCATGAATCACATTTACATGTCAATTTCGATTTGAGGAAGGTCGGTTGTTTGTATTTGTGCGTATTTGAATATATGATTTCAATAATAGGGGTCAATTGCTAGATCACGTGTTTTTGTTCCTTCCTCTTATCCTTGGTAGTTATATTTTGTAACCCTATAGTTTTGGATTTTAGTTAGTTATCTTCCCTTTTCTATGTTAATGATCCACCCTATGTCATTGGGGATTTCCCCCTAAAACAGAACTAGTGACTCCACTAAGGAGAACTTTGTGAATTCTTTCTATTAGGGTCTCTCTCCTTTGTTTTTTCCAACTTGTTGAAGTTTGGTATGAATCATACCTTTGTTATTTTCCCTTTATTACTGCTATAGAACCAAAACTTGTTTTCTTTTTTAGTTGACTTTTCTACCTTTGTTGACTTACACATGCACTCATCTTCAATGACAAACATGGGAACCCATAAATTTCCTTTAGTAAATTCACATGCAGATGTAGGTTGCCGCAAAGCAACCCATGAAATCTTTGGTAGAATGCAAAAATCAGTACAAGATTAGAATTTACCTGCCTAGTTTTGAATAATTTTTAAAAATTGGGGTTTTAGGTCGTAGCTTCATGGATTTGACATTATTTACATTTTTCCATTGAATTATGTGTTTCCCATTGTTTTCAATTTACCTATAATGAAAAAAAAATTAAACATTGTAAAATACAAAATATTTTCATTTGGTTCATTCTAGAATCTCTTAAGTAGTTTGATGCATGCTGGGAGTGGTTTCATTTAAATGAAAACATTATATTTCTTTCATTAGAATGATCTCATGAAATTCAAAAGGAATTGTTTTCCTTGGTTTCATCTATATTTCTTGAAAATTTGCATTGCATTTAGGGTTTGCTTCATTTTTGTACTTTTCATTTTTTTTTGGAATTAAATCATAATTTTCAAGTTTAAAGAAATGTCCCCATTTAAAAGCTTTTTATTTTTGTATCTTTTTCATTTGAGAACATCATCTTTTCTCACGTTTGCATCCGTCTTAGTAAAAACATCCATTAAAACCAATGTTTAATAAAATGAACTAGACTTGTTTTTCTTTGATAGAAAACCTACAAATATGGGAAAATTTTAAGGATCTATACTTATGTTAAAGTGTAGAATCTTGGTGAATATTACCAATCCTTAAAATGTCAACTATAAAATTATTAGAAATATTTTTCTAAAAATATTGAAATTTCTAAGGATTTCATCTAGTTTCTAGAAAAGTTTGGTGATTTATAGAGTAAAATAATTATATCTAGTATAATTTGGGTGAATCATTTTAAGAAAAAATGGAAATAAGTGAATAATGTTTTTGAAAAAAACATGGAAAATTAGCCCATGGGTGAAATTTAGCCTGTCAAATTTTATTTTCATACAATAGTCAAGGTTTTTAGGGTCTTGGTTTAGGTTTTGAGAGTCAATTCTCCAAGGTTGTGAAAACTAAAAATAGGACTATTAAAGAGAAAAATACATTAGCACTGAAAGGTACTCGTCGAGAAAGTGTGACTCACACATACATAAAGTACAAGGTCAAGCTAATAAAGTATAGAAATTACCCCCCATTACTTGTTTGGTGGGCTATGCTTGATATGGAACTTCGACATAATTGGTAGGTCCTTAGGGTGACACCTATTTTCTAGAGTTATGTTTACATGATGAAGTCTTGTATTTTCTACCCATATGTAGACACTTGGCCCATGACTATTCTACATGAATACCAATCATGAAGTGGTAGCCATAGTTTTTTTTCATACGGTTCACATGGATGACTGCAAGTGGGAAGTTCTTGCAGTATTGTATAGTACCTAGTTTCCCACTGAGTCCCATTACCACCATACACATGATTTGATACCACCTTGTAATGTACCCAAGCACCCCAGGCTGGGCCACATAACACCACCTCAACTTCTATAGTTATGAATCAACCAAACTGTAAAAACCCCAACTTACTACTAGATCATGCTACTTTGAAATTTCACGTAGTTTCTACTCTTCACACAGGTCAGCTGAGTATCATTTTAAGGTAATGCGCTTAGCCCAATCTTGATTCATGCCACACAAATTATAACACTGAAAACAACATACTCTTGTTAATACAACCTTAACCAGTGAAATTAAATCAAACAACTTCGCACACCAACATACTAACTACATAGTACAACTGAGCACACAACCACCTAGGCGACATGCACCAAATATGTTATTACTGTGCATGAGGTATAATTCCTTAACCTCACACACATGAGTTCCAGACTCCTGAATCACATAGGTTACGATCCTGCGCACCCAACCACTCAATACTCTTCTTTATGACTCATAACCAAAATCATAAGGGTAAACGTAACAAGCAAATTTACTATCAACTGACATACTCATGCAAAACTACAATTAAAGGATAAAAACACCATATTTACATGTACAAGCGACATTAAACAAAATAACAACAAATACTTATATGGAACACATACAAGAGTTAACCCATTTCAAACATAGTCAAATAAGCACATAGTAAACAAGAAAAACACATAAATAGCACTTGTATTTTTATGAAAGTCACCAACTGCGACCTTGAATCAAAATTTCCTCCTAGCCATAGAAATTTTTACACATTAAACTTTCAACAATAGGTCACCCCCGAGTTGGGGCTCAACTCCACCAGGGAAAAAGGCTTCTAGAGACACACTATGGTCTGAATCTCAATCGAATTTCCCAGTCCTAAGTGCTAGTTTATACAACTATCCCAAAGTCCCTCACTCCCCATGCACTTGTCACACCAAAGAAAGTATGCCCCTTCTCTGTTCAAAAGTTCTTCGACTACCCTACTTCCCTTCCCAGGGTTACCAACAATAGGTCTGAAAGGAAGTCTTGGGGCCCTACGACTAATGCTCAATGCACTAGGGAACAACTCTTAGTAATACTCTCACTTGGAGAGTATGATCACATGTCTAACAACCTCTTCACAACAACCAATGTCTCACCGAGAGATACTGCTCACTGTCTTCCAACCCGACTCTTTGACAATGAAACTATGGATACAACCCCACAACTGCCTATAAGATTCTTTGGTAGATAAGGTAATAATCATATTTTCCATACATTTCAATGCCCTTAATCTCACCAAATTCTGCAACATCAATAATAATACAATAATTCCCAAAATACACTAAGGACACCAAGATATATTGCATGCCTTCCACTTAACACTTGTCACCTCCAAAAGAATCTTTAAGCGACTTGGTGACCCGTTCCCTATCCTTGGGAACTTAGGATAAAATGGTAATACATATGACATTACACTTTTCCCAGAAATATTATAAAATATTCCCTAAGACTTATGACTCACCCCCTTTTCCCTTTTCCAGTGGAGTGGGCCCCCCATCTCTTTTCCTCTGAGTTAGTCAGCGTGCAATGATGCAATATTGTATTAATAAACATGATTAAACTTACATGGATAGACGCACTGACCTATATGTGCCAAGGCTCACCAACATCATAATCATATAGGCTCTCCAGCCTCAATACATATGCAACCATATATATATATATATATATATATATATATATATATATATATATATTTATAACTCAGTACTGTGCACTTCCAGATTATTACTATTGGTTGTGGAGCCTGATTATATTCCTATTTCACGGGTCTGTGTTTCCAGCCGTGTTTATACCCCATGAAGAATGTACACCCCTCCACGTGGGGGGGTTATAGGGGGGGTTTTCCCCCCTGTGGGGTATGGGGGGCTCACAAATATGACGGTAGAATTTATGTTAGGGTTTTTTTCCCTAGAAGGAAACCCTCTTTTATGAGGGAAATGTATTGTGACTATGCATCATTGCAAATATTGTATTATGAGAGAGGAAACTGTGAGAGAAAGAAGAGGAAGTTACAACGGGTGTGTTGTAGGTTGTATCCCTTTATTTGCTGGATAATAAAAAGGAAGGACCTAGAAATTTCTCTAGAGGACATATCCCACATTGGGTGAACCACGTATATTTGTGTCTCTGTTGTATTGCATATCTTATGTGTTTTATTTCCACATTTGTTTTTATTTTACTGCTTCGTGATCCTGTTTTTCTAACAACTGGTATCAGAGTGAAAGGTAACTCGCAGGAAAAGAGGGTTCCTGGTTCAAGTGGGAGCAATGGCAGAATATGGAAAGTTTAGGGTCAATAAATTTAATGACCGAAACTACCAGTTATGGAAGATGCAGATGGAAGATTATTTATATCAGAAGGATTTATTCCCACCATTGGGTGGAATAACAAAGAACTGACAACCATGAAGGATGGAGAAAGGGAGGTTATTGACAGAAAGGCACTAGGAATGATGTGATTGAGCCTGGCAACATTGGTGGCTTTTAATATTTCAAAAGAAAAGACAATGAAGGAGTTGATGGACACATTGGCTAAACTGTATGAAAAACCATCGGTGTCCAATAAGGTATTTTTAATGAAGATATTATTTAATAAGAAGATGTCAGAAGGTGGGTTTGTTGTAGATAATTTAAATGAATTTAATACTATTACTAATCAACTAAGTTCTGTAACAATGGAATTTGATGATGAGGTTAGGGATCTTCTAATCTTGTGCTCATTGCCAGAAAGTTGGAACAACTTGGTCATGGCTATAAGTAAATTTGTCTCTATTTAAAAAAATTTAAAATTTGGTGATGTTGTTGGTGTTAACCTTAGCGAGGAAATGCGATGAAAAAGAACAGGCGAGACATTAGGTAAGGCGTTAAACATGGAGAACAAGGGAAGACAAAAGGATAAAGGAAAGGGCTCAGGGAACTGCGAGAACTCTAGGAAGGGCAGATCCAAATCTAGAATGGGAAAGATAGAGTGATAGAATTGTGGGAAGAAAGAACATCTGAAGAAAGACTGCAGAGTTCCAAATAAGCAAAGAGATGGACAATAGGAGAAAAATCAGGAAGCAAATGTAACAAGTGATGTGTTACAAGATGCTTTGATTCTTTTTGTAGATAATATTTCTGAGTCTTGGGTAGTAGATTCAGGGGTTTCATTTCATGCCACACCCTATAAGAAACTATTTCTAGATTATGTTCAAGGTGATTTTGAACAGGTTCATTTGGGTGGATGCACCATGAAAAATTGTTGGAATGGGAAAGGTAAAATTAAAGCAAAGGAATGGAAACCAATGGTTGTTGAAAGAGTTAAGACATGTTCCAGATATAAGGAAAAATCTAATTTCAATAGGGTCGTTTGCAAGTGAAGGTTGTATATCCATATTTACAGATAATGTGTGGAAGGTCACCAAAGGATCACTAGTGATAGCAAAAGGAGAGGAGGTAGGTACATTGTATTTATGTACTGGTAATAATGACTCTTCTATCTCTTTAGCTTCTATAGGAGTGGATACAACATTGTGGCATCATAGGCTTGAACACATGAGTGAGAAAGGGATGAAAATACTTCACAAAATATTTCTTTTCTAGATCTTAAACAAATTGATTTGGATTTCTGTGAGCATTGTGTTTATAGAAAATATAAGAGAGTCATATTTATCAGAGTCGAAAAAGAAAAGAAGAGTGAAATGTTAGAGCTTGTGTATACAGATGTATGGGGACCAACTCATGTATCATCTCTTGGTGGCTCTTTCTATTATGTTACTTTTATTGATGGTGCAACTAGAAAAACTTAGGTTTATTGCATTCGACAAAAAATTGATGTTTTTGATACTTTTAAGAAATGGAAAGATTTGGTTGAGAATGAGATAAGAAAAAGGTTTAAGTGTCTCAAATCATACAATGGAGGTGAATATTGTAGCAAGGAGTTTGATGATTACTGTTTATACCATGGGATTCGTAGAGAGAAGACATTTTCAGGAACACCGCAAGAAAATGGTGTGTCAGAAAGGATGAACAGGACTGTTGGCACAGGGGCAGACCCAGGGTTTAGGCTCCAAGAGTGCACCAAGAAGCCCTAACTACTGGTCCTTTTAGCAACATCTGCGAGGCAGATGTAATCTCACTTGAAGTAGCTATGGGGGGGTTGCAGGACAGAGATGTCTACAACCAAAGGGAATACCAAGTGGATTCAATACAAGAACAACACAACATCTATATATCAAATCCTAGCTTAGATCTACTCCACACAACTATCTGTCAGATATAACATAGTAATACAATAGAAGTATATAAAATGACAAAGAACACAACATCAATCACACACAACACAAGATATACGTGGTTCACCCTCTCTCTAGGGCTACGTCCACAGAACTGTGCTTTATAATATATTAAGATGAAGCATACAGTTCTTGTCTGCACTCTTAGCTAGTAGATCTTCTCTCTTCTCCTCTCTATCTCTCCCCTCCCTGCGCACCCAGCTACAGGGTTGATCTTCGCACCCAGTTGAAAATCTTACAATACAGACTGCTCTCACAATACAATAGTTCTCTCTCAATATAAATCTCTTCTCATCACATAATCGAACAAAAAACTCTGAACGAACCCTCTTCCCTCATCTAGGTTCTTATTTATACATTACAATCACTCACCGATAGTCTTAGGCTGAAACCTAAGTTTCAAAACCCTAGATACCAAAACCCTAGGTGTCTAAAACCCTAGGTCAACTTGACTCGCATTTTCAGGGCTTCACCAGCCTGTCGTTCCTTTATTTTCACATGGTGCTCCAAAGCATCCAACGGTGGATTTTTCTTCTTACTGGGTTGTCTAGGATCCGTCTTCCTTGATGATCTGTCATCCTCGATCTTCTCATCCAACAAATTTCTTTCTCTTTCTTCTCTCCATCTTTTCTTCTCTTCTTCTCACTTCGACCCAGTATCAGTCACTGTGTCTTCCACACAGTTCACATTCCTTCCTCTCTCCCTTAATATTCACTTACTTCCATACCCAAGGGCCAATAGGCCCCCAACACTCACCTATGACTTGTCCCGAGGCACTTCAGATCTGATCCTTCTGTTTTACTTCTCCTTCAGACTGCACAGGGCAGCCTGTGATTTCAACTCTATTCCTCCCTTCCTTCCTTGTGTAGAATGTCTTTTCTATGTCTGTTACCTAGTTTCAACTACACCTGGTACCTGGAACCTTTTCCTCATACTTTTACTGAGAACTGTGAGGCAACTGGTTGTCATAATTCAATTTCAACTGGCTTCCATTCACTAATCCTTCCTTCCATTATCCATTCAAAGTCTTCAACTGCACAAATCCTCCTTTCGTAACATAGGGAACCTCATATGGTGCAAGCTAATGCATTCTAAACTTCCTGGGATGCTTCATGAAATTACTGTCATATACCAATACCAAATCACCTTTCTTAAATGCCTTCTTCTCTATGTGTCTGTCATGGTAGGCCTTCTCTCGTTCCTTCTGTACCTACTGATGAAATCCAACAATAAATATGTCTTCTTCTAGTTTGACCAACTCTGCAAGCCTCTCTTGAACAACGTCGATGTCATCCATATCTGTAAAGGAAACAATTCTTAAGCTTGGTACCAAATATTCCATTGGGACAACGACTTTGAGACCATAAACCAACTTAAAAGGGGTCTGCATTGTTAGCTTCTTACAAGTGGTTCTATAGTCCCATAGTATTTTTGGTACTCTTAAATCCCAGTCATCCATGTTCGCACTGCAAATCTTCGTCAATGTTGTCTCCAAGATCTTGTTGAATGCTTCAATTGTCCCATTCACTTGTGGATGGTAAGGTGTGCTCTTCTAATTCCTCAGTCAAGGATTCAACGGTCTTATTGATGAAATGTGTGCCTTGATTGCTCATAAGGATCTTTAGGCATCCAAAACTAGTTATGATGTCATCAAATCTGAAGCGTGCAACTATAGTTGCACTACATTCCTTAACTGCTCTTGCTTCGGCCCATCTGGTCAAGTACTCTATCACAATGATTATGTACCTTGCTCCTGTGCGCTTTCTTGGTGGGTTGATAGGTCCCATGTAGTCAATGGCCCATTTCTCAAATTATTGTAGGGTCAGCTATGGTGCTAAAGGAATTTCATCTTGTCTGGACAGTTTCCAAACTCTTTGGCATACATCACGGGCTCTGTAATAGTCCTTAGCATCTCTGTGTAGGGTAGGCCACTAGAGGCCATCTCTAAGAACCTTCTGCGTTGTTTATTTCTATGCGTAGTGTCGTCCCACAATGCATTCATGAGCTTCTACAAGGATCAATGGTCGCTCTGTCTCCATAACACACCTCCTCAATATCTCATTAGGTCCCATCTTGTATAGCTGTCTAGCTATAAGTGAAAAGTCTGCAACGCGCACTACTAGTTGTTTCTTATGGGTGATTGTATATTCACTAGGTGCCATTCCTGTTGACAAGAACTGGACTGGCTTTGCAAAGTGATCATCAATCGTTCTAATGGACAACAACTATGCATCTGATAGTGTATCCTCCAAACTAGTAGGATCTTCTTCATGTTCCAACCTCGACAAGTGGTCAGGACATTTGTTCATTCCTCCTGGCTTAACCATGATCTCAAAATC
>JASDQU010029247.1:13872-28147 GCA_032191745.1 Picea mariana | reverse complement strand
ATCTACCAACAATCCCTACTTGCATACAATATGACCTAACATCACTCCAAAGGGTGAAAAGAATACACACTTATTTAGGTTTAGGGCAATCTGACACTGCTTGCACTTGTCCAACATTAGCCTTAGACATTCAATATGATTTTTCAATAAACTAAAAACAGTCCAATCATCAAAGTATGCTTCTAGAAATTTATGTAGAAACTCCTTGAATGCTTCGACCACCACCCTGGAAAAGATGGCTTGGGAATTCTTCAATCTAAATGACATCACTGTATACTAGTAGGATCCCCATTCTGTGGCAAAGGTGGTCTTATGGTGATCTTTCGTGGCAATTTGGATATGATGGTATCCTGAAAATCCATCTGTAAAAGAATATACCTCTTGGCCTCCTACATTATCTAACACTTTGTCAGTAAATGGTGTAGGGAATGGGTCATGCAAACAAGCATTGTTCAGCTTCCTGAGATCAACGCATATCCTGATCTCTCCTGTCTTCTTGTATTGTACCACCATAGGGATAATCCACTCTGACTCTTTGACAATTTCTATGATTTTTTGCTTCCAACATTCTGTTGAGCTCAATCTTCACTTTCTTCTTATATTTAGGGTTTAATTTGTAGGGTCTCTGTTTGACTGGCCTGACATCTGGTTTCAAAGGGATCCTCATCTCTCCCATAGGCCCTTTAATGCCCTTCATATCAGTGAACTTGGTTGGAAACAATTCTTGATATTGATGTAGTAACTCTGTGATCTTGTCAATAGTGGCAACATCCCAATAGTCTCCAACATTTGCAAGCTTTGGTGTTTGCTTTGTTCCAATATTGACTTTCTTTATCTTGATCGGTTGTCCAATTAAAGGTAGCTCAACTCCTGGTACTTCTATGTTTCTTTGGCCCTCTATTTTGGTGATGTTCACCTTCCTAGGATCATCGTCTTCATCAGCATTGATGTTGTAACAACCTTGCAGTTTCTGGAGAGGTGTAGTCCATTCGTCCTCTTCTTGTTCCAAAGGGAGGTTAGATGCATCCTCAAATACTTTCTGTCTTACAATATGTAACGCTTGATCTACTGAAGGATATTGACTTTCGAATAAGAAGGTAGATACAAAATTCTGAGTCATACCTTCCCAATCTGTAGTGATGAGGCGCAATTCTGCTTGAAGATGCCAGTTGATAGGGGTTGTGTCCAGCGTGTTAATGAATTTCTGCACCCACTGCTCTTGAGGAATGTTTCTCTAGTCTTCCTCACAACTGCGCACATGGGCCTTTAGACAACTTTGACCTATGTACCTAACTTCACAGCCTTCTACTTGTGCTAAGAACCGTGTTGTCATCAAAGTATGACATTGTACCCAGTCTGTAATGTTGTTTTTGTGTGTCCCCCACCATTTTGCTGGTGTTGCTTTCAAGGCCTCATCCATTGCCAACAATCTTTGTTGTGTCGGTACAATTTCTTCAAAGTCCGAAAAGAATGCTTCTAAATGATTCAAACCATCAAAGGTGGGTAAGTTACTTACTGTTGTGCCGATCCAACAAACTTCTCTGGTTAATCTAGCACATCTCCTTGTAGATACTTCATACATTTTGTTTTGCTAGTTCTCCAGTGCTTCTTCTGAATCTGATGAACATGTGTTGTCACTTCACTAGCTTAGGTTCTCTTCCACCGTAGGATTAATGTAATCCTACTGTCTGACTGCTAATTTGTATATGTTTTCGAGTTCATATGTGTGGTCTTCTTCTCTGATGGGTTCTGTGTATCGCTGACCTTCATTGGGATCTAAAGGTGAAATGACCCTAAGGCCATCTCCTTCAAACGTCATTCATCTTTTCTTTAAATCAACCACAGTGAAATTATTGAAAGCCCAATCATTTCCTAACAGTGCAAGGTAAGGACATCTATCATCAACTATCTCATTCNGTCCATAGGGACATGTTTCAATCTTCCAAAGGGGATTACAACTTGTTGATTAGCCATCCTAAGCCTGATAGGGGAATAGATCAACTTAGGTTTTCCCATCAGTGCCCAGGTATGCTTCGTCATGACATTGACCTCCGACCCCAGGTCGAGGACCACATAATCTATATCATACTCTCCAATTTGAGCATTCAGGTGTAGTTCCTTATTTGTCCTTCTCCTTTTAGAGATTTGGTGTACTGCTCTATTCAGTAAGGGATCTATCTTTCCTAGCTCATACTATCTGATTAAATTTTGTAGCTCATGTACATCGCTTTCATCCTGAATCAACTTAATACAACTATATAAGAACTCCATGAGCTTGCTTACCTCTTTTCCTTCTTTTAGCAGAGCAGACTGATCGAATGCCAGAGGAATTCCATATTCTCTCACTTCTAGTCCTGTCTTCGATGAAGAACCTTGGTCTCTCCTAAATTCTTTTCTTGCCTCCTAAAACATTTGTTTTTCTTTCTTTTCATCAAAAGTTTGGGTCTTCTCTGAAGCTTTCCAGACTCCTGATTGTTCTGTAGTCTTTCCCCGGGTCACTCTATATTCACTTGTAACAGTGCCTCCTCTACCGATAACAACAAATCTAGGGTCCTCTCCACGAGGTTCAGTGTATATCAGTTTCACTTGCGGTTTCTGCTGAGGTCCTTGTCTCTCCTGAAGTTTTGCTAGTAGTATAGGACAATCTTCGATAAAATGTTCGAATGAACTGCAGTAGCTGCAAGTAGTACAAGGGTTCTAATAGTCCCTTGCTAAGTGTCCTTTTTGTGCATAGTTGTAATAGATGATCTGTCCTCAACCTCGACCCACACCTCCTCCTTGTCCTCTTCCTCTGAATCCACCACAAGGGTTGAAGTTTCCTCTTCCTGGAGAATTATATTGTGTAGTGTTTCCTTCTTGTTGTACTTCACCTTGAATTTTGTATATATCCCTTGACCTTTCATGCATGAGGTCATAAGCCCTACAATCCCGATCATCATGCCCCATGGAATTACAAAACATGAAATACAGATTTGTGGGTGTTTGAACATATTTTTTCATGTAATAGTACTCACCAGGGTGATTTCTATTTCTACATACCTCACACCAGGGTAGGGTGACTTGCTTCAAAGGGATTGGAGCTCTAGAGGCAAAGTATTCATGAAATAGGGGACATTTTTCCTTGTCATGGCCTTCTGATTTGCATATGGTACATCAGATGTCTTCTCTCTTATCTTTTCCCTTGTCTTTCTTCATGATATCTTCGACCTGTAGAGACAAACTAGTTAGCTGGCTCAAGATTTGACTCATACCTGAGCTGGATTCTCCCATAGGGGATGATTCTAGCTTCATGGCAATCTCCAACGCCTCAGCCTTGTTATAGCAAGATTTGCCTCACCATTTCCATCTTGCACAGAGGGCATTTTTTTCATTTCCCTATGCAAACTTATCATCGGAGGGGTAAAAATATACATTTTTCCACATATACGCTCCCTATCAGTTATGCAAGATGCATATACGCAAGCTTCTCCACTACAACCTGCGTACATCGGGATTTGTGACAGATCACCGCCTAGATCTTTTTCATTAAAGTAAATGAATGCATTGTCAGAAAAGGTATTCATAAATCAATACACTTAAGGTGAATAAGGATATTGGATTTTGAATTTCATTTTCATTCTCGCAGAACAACAAGTTTTAGCAAGCTAAGAAGTTAATGCGTTTCCTTGTAACATGATAACACAGTTCTGAACTCACTAATATCATGGCGCCATGAAAAATGGGTAAAGCAGCTGGTGAGAGCGTGAGCCCGAACACAAATTTCCTCTCAGACACCTCTCCATGAGTTATCGATTCTATGAAATCTTGGGCACAACTATTTGATATTCTACAATACGAGTTGATTAATTGCCTAGAGGATTCAGGCAATGAGGTAACAGAAACCCATGCTACGAAGCCCAAGTATATAGCTCAATCAGAGCTGCATAAAATAGCCGCACGACCGAGGCTCATGCCATATAACGACATGATAGGTTGGGCTCTCGAGAACGTTGACGTCTCGACCAAGAGCATGTGCAATTCACAGAAAGTGGTTGTTGGATTTTTTCGACTGGAGCATTTATAGGTAATGTACAAAATGTCCCCAGTTTTCAAATACAGCTACAACGCCACTTTCCTAATGGATTTTGACAAAGAAGAGTGCAAAAAATATGAAAATAACTACCCTGACTTAATCAAGGACTGGTGGGCACGCCCTGAGAAATTCAGAGTAGACACCCATGGCATATATGCCACAACATCATTAAACGCCCATATGTTTTATGTGGCCATGATTTTATGTAGACTTTTTAGGAGGAATGACTCTGCTCACTTCTTGTTGGCCTGGGTACCAATCATACATGAAGTGGCAGAAGGATATTCCTTCGACTGGGCCAAGATATTATCGGATAATATGGCCAAGGAAGTCACATAGTATCAGTCATTGAAGGCCAAAGGGCAACCTACCCCTTTCTACATGTCATCTTACATTATGGATGCCATTTGTTTTATGACACATTTTCCTCTGATGAGTTGGAGATGGACTCCGACCAGTGCTGAACCCATACATTTATATCACTTCAAGCTGTGGGAGGATAAAGCAAAAGATTTCTTCTATGAAATATGTCACTATGTGGTGGTGTCGATGCACATTTCCCTCTACGGTTGCCACCTCTCAAGATTTCAAACAAGATCGCAGCCAACCTAGGGAAAATAGCAGACTGGTATATTGAGGAACAATTTTCCTACATCAGGGTTTTTGGATGTTCAGTTCCCCCACATGCTTTACCAAAGTTTCTACTAGATCGGATTGTGTGCCGAGAGGTAGCATATCAAACTGTGACAGGGGGGATAAGTAAAGAATTAAAAGCAACGTAGAAAAAAGTATGGCCAGCCTTTCCTTTGCAGGTTGGTATGTTCACATTGTTAGATTTCGGCCACTCGAAAGTGGAGGCCGCAACCCTATAAGACATTAAGTTGGTTAATATTGAGTTCAAGAAGCACGATCCCCAGAAAATTGTGGGAAATCACCTGGCCCTACACAATCTAAAGAAATATGAGCATGAAACTTCCCCACGGGATGAAATATTCTGGGGAGAAAGGTCGTACCTAGAAGTGTTGAGAAGATTCTGAACTCTGGCTCCAGAGAAATTAGTCGATTTCTACAAATTCCAAAGACACAGAAGAAATAGTTTGCCTAAAGTTTTACAGGGAGAAATCCTGAAATATCCATCTACACAAGAAGTTACAACTCAGGGTTTGGAAACAGGAGGGCCCAATGAACAGGACATTCAAGGAAGTTTGAAGAAAGTTGAAGTTTTAACGCAGAAGGAGGATATTGCATTGTCAAATCCACCAAGCGATCAAGCCAAAGGTCAATTTGAAGATTTGATAAAAAAGGGACAGGATGCACCTCCGTCCATACCAAATAAATCAGCTACCAACACAATAAAGCAACCACAGTTCATCGAAACAGGTAGCCCTATTATGTCTTTGACACCTTTACAGTCCAGTCAGGGGAATCCAAATGCTGAATTCGTATTTATAGAAAACCTTACTCCGATTTCAGCTGAAGAAATGCCTCCTTCCAACTTCTTTTTCAACAAGAAGAGGAGGGATATAGTTAAAAGAGAAATGATGGTGCAACAGTAAAAAGGCAGAGGATGTTGTATGATGGACAAGGCCAGGATGATACAGATTTTTCTAGGGAAATGGCGAGTTCATTGTGTGCCTTTGCCACAACCATTCAATATTCAGTAGAAAATCTAACAGAGAAACTGAAGCAGAGAAATCAGTTAGGAAGGTAGTTGCAAATCCATATGAGAACCACCGAACAAGAGGTAAGAGATCAGATGAATCAGAGTTTTGAACAAATCAGAGCCAAAGACAAACAACATATTCAGCAGCCCAAAACTAGCCTTGATGAAATGCATAAAAATTCACAGGCCAATAAAGAAAAGGCCATTCAACAGGAAGAGTTGATCAAACAACTGCAGGCCAAAATAGATTTAGCGGAAGTTACAGCAGTAGAGGTGGTCGCTTTTCAAGCAGGAATTAGAAGTGCACGTGAAGCTGGAATTAGCCCAGCAAGATCTTTTCACAAAAGTAGAAGCTGTTCAAAGTTGTTATCGAGTGGCAGACCTTTCTCTAAATAAAATTTGCATTAAGGAGAGAGAAGCCACTACAACTCGGGCTAAGTTCCAGGAGGCCATTTTAATAGTAGCGAAAGATGAAGTAGCATAGATCCCTTGATTGTCTCATTCCGAGCAAACCCGAGGCGACATAATCCTGAAGTCCTGGGAGACAAACCTGGCTGAAAGAAAAAGATTAGCTAGGGAAGTAAATAAATCTTGCGAAGAATCATTGTCTTCACTCGACAAAGGGTTACTGGACATTCAAAGAGATAGTATCTATGAGGCCCTAAGGCAGATTGACATAGCGAAAAATCAACATAATGCTAAGACAAGCATAGAAGAAGCTCAGATGACCATCCAACAATTGAAACAAATCGACCTTATCCAGATTAACAAATGGATAGTTAATCCCAGTTTACAGCTACAAGCTACATCTTTGGAAGCAAGGAGAATACAGGATAATTTGCCCCATATAGAAAATAAGTTGTACATTTTTTAGGCAAACGAAACAACTTAACCTTCTGTGTTAGTAGTACAATTAGTAAGCAGATATATCCAGTGTGTCGAACACGGGAAAGCCAACACATCTAGAAATAAATGAGACAACATGTACATACCATTCACATAGGTCATGATTAGAGGCCAGCTATTTCCAAGCTGGAGGATATGGAGACGAAACGTCTCTGCCTGTGGATGAATGGACTGAGGAAATGATTATGAGACCTTTCAGTTTTGCATATTGTAATATTTGTCATTTTTATGCTATGAGAATTCCAACCGCTTCGGGTTGAGATCATTTTTGTATAAATACATAGTTTGAAGACTTAACAAAGACTGCTTCTTGTCGAATGTAATTGAGAAAACTCTCCTCATTGAGAATTAATACAAGTGCAGAGAAGCGATTCCACATTTTGTCCAATTTGGGTTATGTGTTCTTCTGTCCTTCCATATCTCAACATCTATTCATGTATTTCTTGATGAATACTTGATTTCAATTTAGTACGACAACTACTACAATCATATTTAATTAGTAATATGTTAAGCAAATAGTTTTTCCTCTGTATTTGTTGTGAGTAAATAAAGACCTGTGAGCTACTTGGATTACTACATTTTATGCTTCATTTAAGGTTATACCATCTATTTTCTTCTACTGCAACAGAGTAATATTCTTCAGTAATTGATGCATTGCTTTGTCTAACAGCTTTATGTTTTTCTCTCACTACATTCGATATTTTCAATTTTGACTTAGACACGAAATACGACCTCTGTGTTGCTATTACTGTTAATTCGATTTAAGGAATTTTTCTCACATAACTAAGGTAGAAAAAAAAACATTAAAACTTTCCTTTTATTCTTGATGCATGACATTATTCTTTGAGCCTTAAGTTTAATGTCAGGAACAACAATGCTCAAAAATTTAATATGTATGTTTGTCACACCTAATCCCTACTAACACCAAAATCAATTAGACTTTTATGAAAACTATTAGAAACTAACTCCTTGACTCAAGCCTGATCAAAGCATAATTGATTTCAATAATGCTTCAAACAACCCCTTCTAATAAAATTGTAAAAACTAAACAATATTTTATATTAAAAGTCACATCCCAATAAATGCTAAAGAGAGAAGTAACATGTCTATGTGAATCATTGCTACACCACATCCTAACACACACACTGTGTGTGTTAGGATGTGGTGTAGCAACGATTCATATATTTCACTGAACTACAGAAATCACCTTGTGAACTCAATAAGGTGACAATCAGTCAATATGTCACATTGTCATCATGAATGCTTTACCTTGTCATCATCCGTCAATATGTCACATTGTCATCATGAATGCTTTACCTTGTCATCATCCATATCAAATAATTAAGTTAAGGAGGATATGATTTGTAATATATCTATTACAGTAGAAGACTTTGTATTTGTTTTCTCTTGATGTATATGTCTATGTCACCTTTTCAGCACACTAAAACTATTATATTTAACTTTTTTAGTTGAGTGATAACTTTTTCATGGAATATATATATATTAAAATTAATGAATAGTTAAGAAAAATGTATTATAAATTATATATAAATTAAAATTAATGAATAGCTAATAAGAACGTATTAGCAAAAAGAAAAGATAAAAACAATATTAAAATATATAAAGAAACAAATATTAAAATATATATAAAAGTTGTCTCAAGTGGCTTGACACTGTCACATTGAATTATAACGTAAATAAAATTTACGTTAATCCATTCTAATCCCTGAGAGCTCATAAAATCACTTGTCTCTTGTTGACATCACAATTTATATCTATGAATTAAATCTTGGGAATGGAAGCCATGAAACAAGAGTCTATGCTTTATTTCGAGAAAACAAAGTAACAAGCGACTCTGTCAATTTCTATGTCAGCGCCATTTATTCTTTCAACTTGTGTGCAAGCTTAATGTTTTGACAAAAAGGGACATGACTTTAATCCCGTGAAATATTGTTGAATTTAAATAACGACAATCTTTTAGAGAAGTAACAAATAACTTTTGTTCGATTTAATTAATGACAAGTATTTTAGAGAATTATAAGAGGCAAATAATTTTAAAGTTTAGTGCCAATAATATTAATATTAAGAATACTTAGCATTAATAATTCACATTGAAAATAAAATTTACCAAATCAATATAGACAAAGTATAGAACTACTTGTGCTATTTTCTTCTCTTTCTTTCTCATAACTTCTCCATTATGCTTTCTTTTGAAGGAGATAAACCATTCAAAGGATAATAGTGATTGAGTTTAATGTTAAACACTGTAAATAAATAAATGAGTGGACATGTAACAACACAATTAACGGGTTGTATTTCAAGTACAAGTAATGTTAATGAATAAATCTGTAGTTTTTTAGTGATTTAAAGATGTTAAAATATTACCATACTGAAATTGTAAACGTTGTATTATAAATTGCTCACCATTCCTCCTTAAACAACCCATCATTCTTTATTTTATGTTTTTCTTCTCCTAGTTAACTATAATTTTTACCTGTATACAAGAAGAACTGCAAACTACAAGGAGCAACCCAAGATACGACTTTTGACGAGGTGACGATCAATTAGTTTTGTATTTAAAATATATATATGCATTTAGTTGTGGGAATTTGAAGCTATTGAAGCATACAATGCTTTATATATGGCTTTCTTAAAATGTGAATAATTAGGTTGTTGTGATTGGAATGTTTAAGTGCATGTAACTCATTTCTTTACCAGTTTTCAGTATTGGGTTATTGTAATTCGAAGGTCTTGGCGGAAACAATCCTTCTTTCAGTAACGGGTTGTAACACACCCACGACGGGGCATAAATAAATAAAAAAATTATTTTTCCTCAAATAGTCGAATCCTCCATCCACGGTCTCTAATCCCGGTCAATGGATCTTCAAAATTCCCGAGTTGAAGCAGCTCTTCGGGTCCATACTGGAACCTCTAAGAAATCAATCCACGAGTCTTTGCGAAGCTTCACCCGCGCGAACTAACACCGGACACAAGCCTCCTCCACGTGACCACTGGTTGTGACCACCCGCCTATCCAAAAAGGTGCTTTGCGACTTCGCACTTCGGATATTCTGTTGTGAGTCACTCGACTCTCTCGACTTCCCGAATTCTGAACTAAGAGTCTAGCGCATGCTAACTCCTCCCTTAACTTTCGTTGATGTGACCTCCAGTTATGACCTGGGGCCCAGCTTCCGAGTGTTTCGGGACTACTTCGTGAGATTGACAATCAACTCTCCCCAATTTTTGGTTTTCCCAATTCCCTGATTCCCGAAAATTCACCCATGTCATATCGACGGTCCATGATCCTCAGTGATCTAATGATCTTGATCTCTTCTTGCGAATCGGGACTTCGCGTTTCAGGATTTTGGAAATTAGTTCACTTACCTCTTTTCCAGAAGTCCAATCTCCGAACTCCCGACAATGTCAGATCAACGGTCCGAGACTCCCCGTGATCCAACGGTCCATATTCTCTCTCGCGAATCGGGACTTCGTGTTTTGCGACTTTGGAAGAATGATCACCTCTCTTCTTCTGTCTCCCGATTTTCTGAGGTTCCTCGGGACCAGATCTATAGTCCACTCTCCTCTCATGATCCAACGATTCAGATCAACTCGTGAGTTCGCGTTTTGGGGTTTTTTTGCAAGTTACTCCCGACTCTTTCGATCCCCAAACTCTCGAACTTCGAGCTAAGAGACTAGCAAGTGCTAGCCCCTTCCTTTAACTTTCGATGATATGACCTCCGGCTATGACCTGGGGCCAACTCCCAACACTTCAGGACTTCGTGCTTCACAAAGTCGAAAGTTAGTTCTCCTCCCTTTCTCCAAAGTCCGAACTCCCGAACTCCGCTCGCCTCAGATCAACGGTCCAAGACTCCTCGTGATCTAATGGTCCAGATGGACTCGCGACTTCGGATTTCGCGAGTTTTCACAACTTCTACCTCTGGTTTTCCCACTCTGTGAATCGGTGAAATGTTGATCCCTCGCCACGTGTCTCCTAGTGCCAACGACTGGGATGGACTTCGACACTTCGAGACTTCGGCGATTTCACCTACTCTCCACCTATAACCTCTCGGAGCGTCCAAGCTCTAGACTAAAGGATCTGTCAACACACATCCTTTATAATGGACGATTGAGATCTACTCCGGCCTTCGGGGCTTCAAGATGTTGACTCACTCTTCAACTGAAATCTCCTAGAGTTGGTTAGGGTTGAGCTTACCACGACCTAGATCTGACAGTCCTGATCTATCCATGTATACCCCAGATCGACAGTTCACAACCTCCTCTCAGGGCCCCACTGTTGCACCACACTTGGAAACACCATCACTCAACACGTGCATTCCCGCGTGCTCTCGATATGATACCCACATTTCTCGATCGAACGGTCGAGAGGGATCCTGAAGGATCCTTAGATCTACGATCCACGTTACTTCGCGACTTCGGGTTTTGGGGGTTTTGGTGTTACTAAACCTCTATTTTCCCAAAGCAGTCAATGCTAGGCTAACTACCTCATAGATCTGACGGTCGGGATAGCTCCCGGGCATCCTCAGATCTACGTCCCAGATCAACATCGAGACTTTGGGACTTCGGAGGATTCACCTCTTTAACGACGAACATGCCTCATTCACTAGACCCACGAAGTCCGAAGGACTCAAGGGATTAACTCTCGCATCCCTTCTCCCGATCCAATGATCGTGAAGGACTTTGGCTCCTCCGAAACTAATCTCGTTCGTTCATCTTCCAAAAAAAAGGATATTCCCTTTAGATACTTCAATCTCGATGTTCTTCCTGATCTTTGTTAGCTCTGAAAGGCTTAATAGTTTTGCGCTCTTTCTCCTGATCTTAACACTTAGAAGGGTCTTTCGTGCACCCCTTGCGCTCATTCATCAACTCTAGGACTTGAGAGGTTCTCGGTCTCTGCCCGCCTCACAGAGAGCCTGTACATACATGCACTACCTCTTCTGATCTTAACAAACTCTTTCCTCCCAGAGACTTAGGGAAACTGGGAGTGTCGACGTGCACCCGTGACAACTGTGCCCAAGGTCAACGAACTCACAGGCCTCTTATTTTAACTTAAGCCACCATAGGGCTCGAGCATTTACGTGTACAACTCAGACAATTCCATACTTTCTTAAATACACAATTTAAACGAGAATAAAGAGATACATTATAACCATTAAGAAAACATGCACATTCGTGGGTCATTCCAGTATATCCAATTTTATTACATAGTTACAGCTCAATTTCACAGGGTATGAGAATACCTACCTATTACAGGTTGCATCCAACTAATTGACTGTGGGTGTGTGCCTTTCCACCCAACCATAGGCTCAGAGGAATTCATTCTTAGCACTCTGGCCACCCCCGTGCCAAGCTATGATATCACTAGGGAATTTACGCCACCTCTCAGAGAAACTCTCTCTGTCACAGCGACCCTGCGAGGTTTATCAGATGCTTCCTCAACATCAAGCTCGCGTTCGGGTCCTTCGATTCATGTTCTCTGCACTTGCTTTTGGTTCACACATCTCCTTACAAGCTTGCACTCTCATCTGGTGTCTCTTCTCTCGCTATTTGTCTCTCCATATTATGGTTACCTTCCTTCTTTTCAAAGGTTTTCCGACCTGTCTTGTTCCTTCTGTCAGAAGGAAGCTCGAGTCTGTAGGTCTTTGTGGTACTTCGGGCTGACATCCCATGTTTCCATTCATGGGGGTGGCTGATTACTCAACCATCAGTCCTTTCCTTCATTAACTGATTCTTTCCTCTAGAGATATCATGGTTCGTACTTCAAGGCTTCATCCCCCAACAGTCATTTATGGGCAATTTAACAATAATACATTTACATCGTTCACATGCCTTAGCATGGTAATCCTATTTTATGATTAATTACAAACTAGGGGAAATAGGGATGTTATACGGGTTATTGTAATTCAAACTTCTTGGTGGAAATAATCCTTCTTTTTGGATGATTTATGCATAAACATGAATCACTTTGAAGGTCTGATGAATAAAAAATATATTTTTTTTTTCGTCAAAAAGTTAAGGAGTTGTAACAGGTTTTTATGCATGCAGTGATTTTCTGTTGTATTCATGAATGAAATGGTCCAGTGAGTTGGTGTAGTTTGAAGGTTTTGATGCTTCTAGTGTTTGGTTCCAACGTTAAACTAACCATGAAAATAGTGAATTATTGTATTGTTGCAACTTACAAAATTTGATGCATCCCATAGTTTGGTTTTCTTATGCTAATGCATAAAATGCACTGATTTTATGAAAATAAGGTATTGAGTCATATTACATTGAAGGTGGTTTTGATGTACTTCATAGTTGTAGTTATGAAGTTAAAACCATAGTTGGGTAACAGGTAGTGCATTTTACAAAGATAAACGTGGATGGCTAAAATCYRKTCCACCAATAACCTAAACRTGGATGGCTAAAATMTTTTCCACCAATAACCTTTGAGAACTGGGAATCTCCTCTTCCACCAATGAGAGACACCATTCCTCTAGGATTTATTTGGGAAGGATCAACTGACACTATTGAGTACTCAAGTAGTCACTGCAATTGGGCTCAGGGCAATGAATGGTCACCATTTTTTCTTGTAGTTTGCTTCAGATATGCAGGACCATGCAAGTAGAACAAAACCTATGCGAATAAACCATGCCATCGAAAAAATAGATGGGTATTTGGCTTCTAAACAAATTTTGCACTCTTCTTTCACAAGAGAGGCATCTTCAATTCTTTCAAACCACTCCCTTCCCTTCTTACCCTTTTGGGTGAGGTAACCAATATGTTTTTGCTTCCTGGGCACTTACCAAGTGAATCTTGAGGGTAAGGCAAGTAGAAACAACACCCACACAATTGAAATTTCAAAAAGTAAAAAAAAAACTAACATTCCTACACATAATTGAATGGCCATGTAGAATGAATATGCATCTGGGTGGGATCACCATTTTCTGATAGAGTAGTGGAATCAAATGGATTCGAAGGTGTCGGAGAGGGAACATTTGTATATTTGGATACTGTCAATTCATGTGCAAGTTGCAGTTGAAATTTTGATGCTATCGGTTCCTCTTCAAGATGTAATTGAGATGTATGCGACGAGTGAGAAAAATCCATGACTTGAGAGAAAAGCATGACTTCTTCTAGTTGAAGTTGCAGAGCATGGTCATCCAAATATGCTTCCACGACTTTCCCCTCTTCTGATCTGATGATGTAGGAGTTTCGAGTCAACTTTTCCCTCTTCTAGTGAAGTAAGTGTTTCTAGTCGATTAAGCAGATCTTCTGGTGAAGTAGGAGTTTCAAGTAGGTGAAGGAGATCTTCCGGTGAAGTAGGAGTTTCCAGTCAGTGAAGAGAAGATACGTCTAAAGAAGATTCATCGATTGCGATCAATCCGGTGAAGTAGGAGTTTCCAGTTGGTGAAGAGAAGATATGTGTAAAGAATATTCATCGATTGCGATCATTCAAGAGATGGCAAGTAAAGAATATTCATCGATTGTGATCATTCAACATATGGCAAGTTCTGATAGGCTTCAACAGATGGAAAATTCTGATAGGCTTTGGACAGACTACGAAGGCCTCCAAAGGAATCTCCCCTTAAAGAACACCTTCGGTGTAAATACAAATTTTTTATTTAAATTCATATT
>JASDQU010029246.1:45094-56150 GCA_032191745.1 Picea mariana | reverse complement strand
GATAGGTTTATGATAGAACAAGGTTATAGTAGATGTCATTCTGATCACTCTGTTTATTTTAAAAAACTAGAAAATGGAAGATTTATTATCTTGCTATTGTATCTAGATGACATGCTTGTTGCAGGGTCTAATATGCAGGATATAAATGTGCTCAAGAATAAATTAGACAATTCATTTGTGTTGAATGATTTGGGTGGTGCAAAGAAAATACTTGGCATGAGAATAACACGAGACAGAAAAAATCGCAAATTGACATTGTCTCAGGGTGAGTACACAGAGGTGTTGGAGAGGTTTAGAATGTAGAATGAAAAACCAATTAGTACAACCTTGGACAGCCATTGCAAATTAACTAAGGAAATGTGTCCCAAGACACAGGAGGAGATAGAATACATGTCCAGGGTCCCTTATTCATCAACAGTTGGCATCTTGATGTATGCAATGGTTTGCACAAGACCAGATATTGCACATGTAGTGGGAGTTGTGATCAGGTATATGAACAATCCAGGTAAAGAATATTGGGAGGAAATAAAGTGGATTCTTAGGTATTTGAGAGGTACTACTACTCATTCATTATGTTTTAGAGGTTCAAACATTTTTCTACAGGGATATGTTGATTCAGATATGGCAGGTGATAAAGACAGTAGAAGGAGCACCACAGGGTATGTTTTTACTATATGTGGAACATCAGTAAGTTGGATTTTGAAACTGCAAACGGTTGTTTTTCTTTCAACAACAAAGTAGAGTATGTTGTTGCTACAGAGGCTAGTAAAGAGATGATTTGGTTACAGATGTTTATGGAGGAATTTGGAAAGAAGTAGGAGAAAAATAGGTTGTACTTTGACAGTCAGAGTGTCATTCACCTTTCAAATAACTCAGTCTTACATTCAAAGACTAAGCATATACAATTGAGGTACCACTTCATACGATCCACCTTGGAAGATGGACATTTGAAGTTGGAAAAGATACACACTAGCCAGAATCCTGTAGACATGTTAACAAAGGGAGTAACTAGGGAGAAACTGAGTTTCTTCTCATTTTCAGTTGGTCTTCAAGAATGAATATGAAGATGAGAAATTTTCCAGGTCCAAGAAGGTTCATAGTCCAGCATATACAACAGTGGTGGAGTTGTTGAGATCAGTCTCTAAGTGGGAGATTGTTTGTTGTGGAGCCTGATTATCTTCCTGATTTAGAGGTCCTTGCTTTCAGTCGTGTTTATACCCCATGAAGTATTTACACCCTAGAAGTATGTACACTCTTCCATGCGAGAGAGTGCATAGCAGTTGTACCCCCTCTGCCAGGTCTCCAGGGGCTATCCCCCCGACTGGGGGGTTTGGGGGCAAGCGGGCCCCCATCGAGGGCTAAGGGGAAATGTCTCCCAATGGGGGTTCAGGGGCGAATCCCCTGAAGGAAAAAATTTCTTGTAAATGTATATTATAATTTCATTGTAAATCTAGACCGTTCATTATAAGGTCACAGATCTAATGGTAGACATTATGTTAGGGTTTTTTGCCATAGAAGGAAACCCTCTTTTATGAGGGAAATGTATTGCGTCTATGGTGTATGGTGAATATTGTATTCTGAGATAGGAGACTGTGAGAGAAATAAGAGCAAGTTACAGTGGGTTTGTTGTAGGTTGTATCCCTTCATAAGCTGGATAATAATAAAGGAAGGACCTGGCAATTTCTCTAGTGGACGTAGCCCACACTCGGTGAACCACATAAATTTGTGTCTCTATTGTATTGTGTATCTTTTGTGTTTTGTTTCCGCATTTGTTTTATTTTATTGCTCCATGGTCCTATTTTTCTAACAAAAATCATTGAATGACATGGATGTGTGAAATTCCTCACTAAGCATCATATATTCATTTAAAAAGTTTGTAAAATCCTCATGTTTCTCTTTCTCTCTTGTTCATTGCTCATTTGAACCACTAGCTCCATTGTTCCATGCATTTTTTTGATGGCTTTCCATAGCCATCCTTATATAGCCTCACAAGTTGGGAGTATCACAAGCTCTAATACCACTATAATATCCCTACTAATGTTTTTTTCCTTTTTCTTAATTTACCTACGTACACATTTCGTCAAACAACTTGATGACAAACTCCCACTTCACTGTCGTAGGAATATATGTGTATTTATGAGTGTTTATTTTTGTCAAATACTTTGTTATCATGCTCCAACCTAATGTTAAACTTGTATTCTTGTTATTATAATGGTGTGGTTTTTTCTTTAAGTCTCCAATACTTTTTCAGTGGAAAAATATGGGTTTTATGCCAAGAAAAATATACAAAACATATACAAATTATAACAACAGTATAATAGGTGATCAATGCATGATAAATTTGAATTTATGATTCGAGGAAGAAAACACTAGCTTCCACTTTGCATTCAACTAATCCCATCTCCTGCAGATGGATCCACCGTAGCATGACCTGCAGAATAACACTTGGTCAAAGATTATGATCTTTGGCAATAGATATAGAGGGATGAAACCACCCTCATATAGAAATGTAATCGATAATGACAGGGAGGGAATAAGAGCCAAGTGACCAACTTTTGAGCTGCCACCCCATCTATAGGAACAATTCCTCACGAAAGAACATGGTTTCAACAAATGGATGAAGGTAGAAATGAGTACAGCTCATCTAAAGGCGTCTTTGGGATGGGAAGAAGGAAAATTCATTCACCAATCGGATCAACCTCCCAGGTTCATTATCAACTCGACTAGGGTTAGGGAACACACATAGTTCATGAAAGAGCATTCCCTAATAAGAAAACTTCATGGTCTCTGGCCATAAGAAAGGGACCTCACGCGATGGATCAAAAGTTGGTGGAACCCAAATGGGGACTATGATGTTGAACTTAGCTCCAATGGGTTCTTCACAATCATCCTCTATATCCTGGAGGATAAGGACCAGATCTTTGATAATCAACCATATTTATACAACTTTTCAGGGCTCTTCATCAGATTTCGGACATATCCCTTTAGCCTAGAGAAATAGGATTTCACCATGGCACCAGTCTAGATCCAAATTTACTCCCTTCCCTAGGAATTATGGTTTGAGGAAATTATCATGGGAATAGGGAACATAGTGGGAAGGTATGTAAAATCCTCATAGGTGACAAAACAAAGAAAATACACCTCCTATTATCTCATATATATGTACATGGATATCTTGAATGCCTTACTAGGATTAGTAACTATAGAATACCAAAAAGAGGACTGGAACCAAACCATTGATTATGAGCACATCCCCTTTTTTTGTAGGAAATTTCATGAGCATGGTCACCTCTTCTGTAATTGTCCTTTAAATGCTCAAAATTCAAAAGAAGGGGATGAAAATAAAAAGGACGGCTATGCAAAAATCACATGAAAGAAAAAACAACTGCCCAAGAAGCACAATCAAGAAAGAAACCAAAATATCCCTATCAACAATTCTTTTGATATCCTAAATCATCTCCTAGTAGAAGAGGAGGTAGAAAATACGCATAAGAAAGACAATCAGGAAAAGAATAAATGAAAGGCCAAGCTACAACTTGAATCAACAAAAAGAGAGAACCAAGAATCAGATCCCATAGTTCAACATACTAAGAATAAACTAGAGGACGATGGGGACACCCTCATGCATTTGGATGATCAAGATCTAGCGTACATTGACCTGGATAAAATGGGGGAGGCCTTCAATAAAACTGAGATACAAAACATCCCAGTAGAACAACTCAAGAAAGGGCACAAATTATTCATTGATTCCATGGAAAGGTCCACTTCACGACTAGGAATATCCCCACATCCAACACTTCAGCCTAAGTGCACTCCTCATGAAAGAAAATTCTGAGGCCACAAATGAGCACACGAACGCATCAAAGAGGTAGGAAAATGTATTCTTAACTCTGGACAGATCCACCATCTTACGAAAGGGTACTTCTCCCCACCACACAACTCATCATTATGAAGATCATCACCTAGAACATCACATGGATCAAAGGAAGGTCCAAACAAACGACCCTTTGAGACAATATATGTGCAGAGAATCTATACATTCTCCTTTTACACAAAACTAAATGTGCTTGGGAGGCAACTGAGGATATCTTACAACCCTGTTGGAGGAATTGTAACTCCATTCACACAGACACAAATGGTGCATCAAGGGGCCTATCCATTTGATGGAACCCTATCACAGTCATAATAATTCAACCTTTTCCCATGGTTGGCACACTCACAGTCCACTTCAGGGCCTTAGGAGCTAACAAATATGGAATGATTAAAAATTCCTATCGACCACAAAGTGACCAGGACAAAGATCTTTCCCTACACAAGATATCCACAGTAAGTTCATTGTTGATATATATGCACAAGATAATAGGGGGAAACTTCAACATCATTCTTATGTTGGAGGAGAATATTGGAGGAACAAAATGATTAGATCAGGACAATGGTAATTTCATATCACTAATAGACAAACTAAAACTTATAGACATAGAAAACATAAATGGAATTTTCACTTCATCCAACAGGAGATATGGACCCCAACATGTTGCAATCAGATTACATCTCTTCCTCATCTATGAATCACTAATGTTGGATGATCTGGTGTTGGAATCCAACATTGTCCCAAAGGAAGGTTCAGATCATTGGCGATTCTCTCTTTGGTTAGACACAGTAGCAACACCCAAGATTAAACCCTTCCAATTCAAAAAGTTTTGTCTCACCCACCCATATTTTTGAGAACTTTCCACAAACTTGTAGAGGAAGGAAGAGATAGACCATGGAACATGAATTTATAGGTTTCAACAAAGGATAAGGAACTTCAAAAGGAATCTAAAGGACTAGAAAAAAAAAGTGTTTGGTAATATCTTCCATAAAAAATAGGAGATCAAGCAATGCCTAGAGGACCTGAAATAATAATTTATTTCATAGGGACAGATGATAGAATCTGCAAGGGAGGAAGAAAAGATACATGCAAAGATAGAAGAGTGTCAAAATCAATAGAAGATACTTTGAAGACAAAAATACAGGGTACAATGGCTGAAGGAGGGATAAAGGAACACCAAGTTATTCCACTGCTCCATGGTGCATAGGTGATATATCTATAGAATTATCCATCTAGAAGACACCCAGGGTAACCCCATTCTAGAGAATGCAAGCATATAAGATGAACTCGTTAGCTACTAGAAACACCTCTTATCAAAACCCCTAAGGGATAGAATGTTATCCATAAGAAGGATAACCCTATACATCCACTCCATTATCACAAAGGAACATAATGAAACATAGATGAGGTCAATCACACAAGAGGAAGTTGATCAGATATTTAAAGAGATGCCACTAGGAAAAGCCCTGGGGCCGGATGGGTTTACAACATAATTTTTTTACTACTGTTGGTCGATAATCATGGAATAAGTCTGGCAAGTGGTAGAGTAATCGAAAACATATGGACAAGTCTTCTCGGCCTTCAATGCCACTTTCCTCACATTAATCCCAAAGGAAGAAAGGGTAATCCATCCAAAGAATTTTTAGCCCATTTCCCTCTGCATTGTAATCTACAAAATCAACACGAAGGTAAGATTTACTCGACTCAAACATGTCCTTCCCTTAATCATCTCCAAATAAAATTCAGCTACGTCAAGGGACACTAAATTATGGATAGTTTCATCCTTTCACATGAGGTAATACACTCACTCAGGTCAACTTGTAGCTCATGTATGCTCATCAAACTTGATCTCTCAAAATATTTTGACAGAATAAGTTGGAAATATATGCACTCCCTCCTTAAGGCCTTTGTCTTTGATAAAACATGGATAGCTTGGATCATGCATCTCACTTCCTAAGACTTCTTCTCCATTCTAGTTAATGGAGTTCCCTCCCATCCCTTCCCCCCAACTAAAGGCATATGTCAGGGGGAACCCCTTTCCCTTTTCCTTTTTGTCATAATGGTTGAAGGCCTTAGTCATTACATTAATTCCTCAATCAATGATGGTTCCCTCAAAGGGATACCTCTTCATAATCTCTAGTTGGTAGCCTCTCAAAGTCAATTTGTGGATGATAACTTACTGATCAATACTCCAACCTCCCAGGAGGACAACAAGCTGAAGACCATTCTCATAGAGTTTGCAAAAGCTTCAGTAACCTCCCTAAACCTAGACAAGTCACATATTTTATTTTTCAATACCCCGATGGTGATCCAAACCCACATCTCCAGACTTCCTAGGATCCCAATGATATCCCTTTCGTCCAACTATCTCAGTATCCTCCTTACGGAGGCATCCACTCGTAACATCTCTTGGGATAGCCTCATGTTATCCATATCTAATCTTCTAAATAGCTGGACCTTTCTCTCTCTCAACCTAGAATCTCGACTAGTTTGACTAAAATCTATGCTTCAAGCACTACATACATACCTATTCATAGCCTTGGAATATCCATCATTAGTTATAAAATCCATAAGAAATCTACAATGAATTTTTCTCTGGCATGGACACCATTTCGACAAGAAGCGGGTTCTAGTAGGCTTGGATAAAATATGCAAGCCTAAATCAATAGGTAGACTCGATCTTAGGGATCCAGGAAATCTAAATTGCATAATGGGGGAGAAACATTGGTGGCGCTAGCTCAAACACCCTAAGGATTTATGGGATAAACTTTGGTAGCTCAAATATGAACCTACCACTATCGAGGACCTGTTTATTAGACTAAATGATCTAATTCAAGGATCCAACATATGGAATGTAGCTTGGTCCAATCACCCTCTCATACACAAACATGCTTTTTGGGAAATATGAAATGGAGAGTGGTCCTTATTCTATAAGGACTCCTGGAAGCGATTTCCACTATTGAACTCAATGTAAGAATTAATCTCCCTTCATCAACAAATTAAATTCATGGATACACTACGTGTAAAGTATCTTTGGAAGGAAAATTTTCCGCAACACCCGTGGCACATATGGAAGACTCAACCCCATGAAGTAAACATATCATAAGATAGCAATACACAACCTTTGCGGGAATTTGACCTTACAATGAAAGATCAACATCAGTGAAGAAACAAACATCCTCAATTGGGGACACTCACCAATAGGAAACTTCTTAGTAAAACAATCCTACAATCTTCATGAAAACTACCACATGCAACCAAAAGGTCACATCTGGGTTAAAATTTGGAATCCCAAATTTTGGCTGAAAGTCTCCATTTTTCTTAGGCTAATTGTTGAGAATAACATACACACTTGGAATAAACTTCATAATAAAGGATTTATGGGACCTTTTATATGCCTCTTCTGCCAGCAACATGAGGAAACAATGGAGAAAATATTAAATCAATGCTCTCAAAGTGAAGTAATCTAGGACATGGCAGTGCAAATAATGTGTCGCTTCAATAGAAATAGAGAAGGTATTGTATGCAATATTGAAAACTGGGACTCCATTACCTATCAAAACTCAATCTTAGATCACATATGGAAATTATTACCATGGTTCATAGTCTAGCAAATATTCAAAGAGAGAAATAAAATAATCTTTGAATCTATTTCCTCTTTCCCCCACATTACTTGGGCAAAGATCCTCACCTTTATTTAGGAAACACTCAGAGTTGAGCCCTCAACATAGGATGATATGCAATGCAATCATTCAGAAAGTATCATATTCTCATATTGGAAACTAAACCTCACTGGCGACCCCCACCAGACCCCTCCTCGTTCAACCAACCTCTCTTGCATACCTCTCTCTTGGTCCCCACCCCCTCAAGGATTTGTCAAATTAAATTTTGATGGCTTATCGAAGCGAAATTCTGGATGAGTTGGCTTTGGGGAAGTTCTCAGAGGTATTCCAGGGAGAATTCTACACATCACAATAGGTTACTTGGTGCTCAACATGGATAATTCAAGATAACTATGGAGTCAGATTAAGGGAATCAAAATATAAATTAATCACAACATCCATCAATGCATAGTGGAAGTAGACTCCCAGGTGATAATCGAACTTATCTCAAAAATCATCCATGGCTTTCACCCCTCGAAATTTTTCCCAATATGGAGACTTCTGCGACTGATGGAGGACTTCAGATCCCTCCTTCAACCCAACCTCAATTTAATCCCCTCACATGTGAAAAGAGAAGAAAACAAGATAGAAGATCACCTAGATAATGAGGGAGTAGCCTCAAAGGAGAAGTTTATTCAATTGGATGCTTAAATCTCCCCAGCACACCTGTTGTTGAGCCAATGTATGGAAATATATTGAAGCGATTTCCCCTCCTGGGATGGGGTGCCATGCAACTAACATGCAACTGAAGCTATTTATGAGGCCTACTGCCACCCTCACCTTCAATTCTTGAATGGAGGACAGAATTTATCACACTCCTGGGTAGGTTGGACAGTTCCCTCATGTAGGTTTAATGGAGCTCTCAGTTCACCATGGTGGAGGGATAATGGGAGGCATGTGGAAGGTCACCTCACTACCCTTGGCTCTCCTCCATTTCATCCAGGCTTGTTATGTCTCATTTCACCCAACTCAATTTTCGCATTTGCGCTTCACTCCATTCATTATTCCAACTCTGCACGCTCTTATGCTAATTTTTGTCTGGCTTTCCTAATTTTCCATGCCCTGAGAGCATGGAAATCCCAAGAGGGGTCCTTCTTGGTATTTCTATGCCTCTAGGCAGAGACACCTCCGCAAGCTTGTCCAGGCTTCTTCGGCCTCATTGTTTTGAGGGAATAAGGAGTCAAATTTCCCTCCCATGGCCTATTTAGAGGGGGAAATTCTAGAGGAGCCAATTACAGTGCTTCCATAATCCCTCTACACGATTATGGAACACCATGATTGGCCCAACACCAGTCGCCCTGCAACTTCTACAACGAAATCCATCAAGGGGGCGACTTGTATAATCCAATAATAAATTCCTTTGGTTGACCGCCCGGTTGTGCCTCCACCACCGACCTCGGCCATGGCCCAGTATTCACATTCATTTTCCTTCCTAGAGCTAGAACATCTGGAGCTCATCTTCGATATCTGGAGGGACATGATGTATCAACTCCACAGGAACACTCTTCTCAGAAGAAGACTTGACATCATGTTTGATGCTTTCTCATGCACGTCAAGTCAACAATGCTTCCCAACATGCATGTAACCTTATGTCTTCACTGATCACAATGGAACTCAGGATAGCAGGTTTTAATACTTATTTTAATGTTTAAATATCTTAGTCTTTCTACACCCCCTTTGCAAAAACACAAGTTTTTTTTGTACTCATGTTCAACTTTCCTTTTTTGTGCTCTGTCCATATTTTTTGGACATTTTCTATTCATATTTATTATTGCATGTTCAAACATATCTATCTCAATACTCTTCTACCACCTATTCCGGTTTCCAAATGTTTGGTGGAAAATATGTCGACTTTTTCCCTTTTTCCAACCTGAACAAGAGGGTGCAATCTATTTCCATTTCCACTAGTTTGAAGGAACATATGGAAGGCCCTAGAACTTGATTTGATATATTAAATCACAATTGTTTTATGAGTTAATAATACTTTTTTATTTACAAAAAAAGAAAATTAGTTTATCAATGAGGAAACAAAATGTTACTACAAGAAGGGGAAAATACCCATAACTCCTCATTATTATTATTAAATCAAATCAAATATCTTGCACAACAGACAAAAAATACATCATAATGAATGAGGAACCTCATATATAACTTCAGTGAGTTGTCTCTACAAATTATGAGGTGAACTTTTATGTAGTTGACCATCCAAATGTGTGCATCAACTCAACAAATAATAAGCACAATATAGTATGACTCTACTATAATAAAAATTATCCCCTTTCCTCTAGTAAATGATGTCTACCCACACATGAATCATTGCTACAATAGAATAATCAAATATGGAAGAAAGGTATCCCCTAAACAACAGTAGTATTGGTCCCTTGAGCACATCAGGAAAGTATTATTGTCTACCCTCAAATGTAATCACCCCAATCTGAAGGAAATTCTCCTAGCAATACAATTTTCTGCTCCAACAACTGAATTCGACCCCGAACAAGTGTAAAATTCCCCTAGCAAGTAATAAATCATCCCAACAAGTTTAAATTCGACCCTTGCAATTATAAATTTTCCCCAACTAAGTATAAACTCTCTCTAGCATGCAACAAACACAACGAGCAAGGGAAACTCGAACCCACTCAACCAAAACTCTACCAACAACTGAAGAAATCACACTTCAACCACTAACTTGACCCAACAAAGAGAAACTTGGCCCAAATGAGATGGTATGACCCAACAATAGAAAACTCAACCTCCTCAAACTAAAATTGTCCTGAAGAAAAGGAATCTCAACTGCAAAATGATTAAATACTCAGCCACAGTGAAGTTGAATGAAAGATCTGGATTATGTTCTCTCAATAACCAACTAGGGTGGATAGCTTCACCACCAATTTCAATATTTTTGTTCTCTAATGTTTTTCATCCCAACAACCAAAGCCACAAGAGCTCTCTCAAATTCATTTTTTTAGAAAAATAACATTGCATAATGAGAGAGGTCACCATCATTCCTCTTATATCTCCTTGTTCACCATTTTTCTAATCCTTTAACCCTTTTACACTTAAGTGAATTTTCAATTTAACTTTAGTGAAATTGATTTAGTAATTAATTAACCCCTTTTTCTCCAAATAGTTATTTATTTGACTTTAAATCATTTTTTGGGTACTAAAAAGTAACTTTTTTATGATCTCCGTCATTTAGAGCTCTTCATCCATGTTCCAACAAGATTTTACACCAAGGTACCCATCTTATCTAAATTACTAAAATGATAACCTTAGTGTAATTCATTAAATAATGAACATTAATACTCCCATGTGGTATGCTAGCAACAAAACAAATGTCATTTTTCCAATAATATATTAATATGGTTTGCTTAACTTACAAAAATCATTTTATTGTTAAATGATTTATAATAGCTTTAAATATCAAAAAAATCCTGAATAGAGAAAATTTCCTATTTCCCTAAACTATTTTCCAACTAAGACGTTTTTAGAAAAATGGTCGATGTAAAACCAAACAACCAAACAC
>JASDQU010029246.1:27120-44839 GCA_032191745.1 Picea mariana | reverse complement strand
TTGAAAGAATGAAGATGTCCTCTTCCCTTAACAAATAACAAGAAAACCCAAACATCAAATTTGAAAAATCAATGGTTATTTTTTTTTTTTAAATCCATATATGAAAAATATAAATTTAACTATCCAATTCAAAATCCTAATTTTCTTCCATGAAAGCTAACTTATCGACCCCATTCCAATCCATCCCAATCTTTCTCTATACCATCATATGGTATAAAAATAATTAGCTTAATAATCAAAATAAATATTTTAAATAAAAATCAAATGCAAGAGAATCATTTCACAAAAATTTTCAATAATCCCAAAGATGCAATATGGTTTTAAAAATAATTTAAATGTGTTATTAATAATTAAAATTAAAAATTATTTTGTATTTTAAAATAATATATTTGATATTTATTTTAAATAATATATCATTTTATAGGTATAAATTTTATAATTACATTTTAATATATAATAATATATTGAGAATATAAATTAATATGAATATGTAATACTAACAATACGTTGTTATACTATATATATATTAATTTGATTATAATAATATAGACTATAAATTGTTGAAATTATGTGACTACTTTAAATCATGATGTCCACCGTGCAACATTTCTAGATGACTGAAGAAGATACATTGAGTTAATGTGATCCTTAATAAATAAATATGATTATAATTATATGTTGAGTATATACATTAATATGTTATATATTAATATGTTTACTAAATAAGTGAATATTCATGATTCACATGCATTTCTATGTTAATGCTATGTTAAATTAATGTGTGATTGATGAAAAATATTGTAGTAAATATTTTTTTTTTAAATTAATATATTCTCTGAAATTTTCATCCATGAACGTAAATTAAAATTCTTCATGAATTTAAACCTTAAATAATAGTTGATGTAGAACCCCCTTCTCTCCTAAGGGGTTGTGTGACCTCCCGGTCAAGGATCATCGATTTCGAGCCGAAACGGCTCTCTAAAACCCTAGTGGTCTCACTTACGATTCAACACAATCCCTTTCAGTCCTCTGATGCAGGTTCTATGGCACCCATGACCTCTTCCTTCACATTTTTGTACTCTCAAATTTCAGGCGCTAGCTCCTCTCTTCTTAGCCCTCTCCCGCATGTGACCTCACGTAAACATGTGATTATGGAGCTAGCAAAAGTGGTTTGAGACCACATTGCTTTTGTCCCCGCAATTGACCTCCATCTGCCACGTAACCCTTTACCGATACCATGGTTTCGACTGTGGCTTGCTCTCAAATTTTTAACATTCGACCACTTTCTGGCCCTGAAATCCTATGTGACCTTCGATCTCGCGATCTCGGGTGGAGCTTCTCGATCAACAGTTCAGATCTATATTCTTCCCTTCCTTTTCTATGGATCATACCCTCCTATATCTCCACGTTATGTTGGCATGTGTCTCTTTCAAATCAATGGTCGTGATTGATTTCCCATTTCGGGTTTTGGGAGTTTCAACTCTCAACTCCTGCGTTCTCCGCAGTGGCTATCTTCTGAAAATGGAAGATATGTTGACACCTTTCCTCCTAAAATCGATGACGCTAGCCACTTTGGGACTTTGGACTTCAAAAATCGCAACTCTCATCTCTTCCAAAATGTTTTTATTCGAAGCTCGCAATCTATTGATGCATGTCTCTTGCAGATCGACGACTACGATTGCTTCGGGTTTTCGGACTTCAAAAATCTCAACTCTCAACTTTTCTGAAATGCTTTCATCTGAAGATCATGATATTTTGACGTGTGTCTCTTATAGGTCAATGGATGTGATTGCTTTAGGTCTTAGGACTTTGGAAAATTCAATTTTGAACTTTCCCTTTCCCTCGAAGTGCATGGATTTCTGTCGCGCGTCCTCCTTAATCGGATGAATATAATTTACTTTGGGTCTTTACCCAGAATCCACATATTTATGTTGTGTGTCCTCTTGAATTAGATGGCTATGATTTGCTTCACACATTCGGTTTCTGCATATCTCAACTCTCAAATTCTTCAGAATGATTTTATCTGAAGTTCGTGATCTGTCGCCACGCATCCCTCTGGATTTGATGGTCTATATTCACTTTGTATTTTAGGTTTCAGGAGTTTCAATTCTCAACTGAAATTTTTGAAGTGATTTCTTCTGAAGGCTCATATCTATTGGCACACACTCCCTTGATGAAAAATGGTCAAGATTTTCTTCGGTGATCTCACCTGCTCTGTGTCCACAAACTTCCGAAGTTGTGGATCTCACACCACTTGTCCCTCTTGATGATGGATGATCCATAATCACTTCAAGGCTTTGGGAATTCGATAGTCCACTCTACTATATGCTTCAAGATACATAAAGCTCATGCACCTTTCTCATATTCAACGATCTGGAATGATCCCCACTCCCTCCTAGATAGATCTTATGTAGTGTACCTCTAATTTATCTAATCTACCATAAAGAAAAAAATATTATGTATCATTATACTCTTAAGTTCATATGTAATTATTGTTAAAGGGGATGGTCTTCATTTCTATGATAAACTCTATGAGGTACCCATGTTCTTTCTATCACATGATTTCCACTCTACCCTAGTCGTATTACTTGGTTGGGTAACATTATCAGGATAGTTTTCCCAACTCTAGAAGTTTGACAAATCTTAACTCTATTCACTTATGTCTATAATCATAAACAAATAGTCTAGACATGGGAACCATGTTTCTAGTCTATCCTTACCGCAAGATTATCTATGTTGCATACAGGACAAAGTAACTTGTTTTGGTTTAAAACTGTATGTCTTCTATAGAAAACTGTATGTCTTCTATGGAGTCACGAGGTAGGGTCCATATCTCTTAGTTGGACCTAGGGGTTTTGAAAGACACTTAGCAAACTATGGGATGGTTCAGTTCTTCAATGGGTTTGGGTAAGGGAATTTAAAAATGAAAGACTCCAACTGAACTGTATTCAACTGCATGATGCATCAACACGGTTTCATCTGAACAAGAGACTAACAGTGATGGGCACGCTTGGAAAAATAAACGGACCGTAACTAGTCAAGTCATAGAGTAAATTCTTATTAATTTTTGTGATTTACCGAGGTGAGAGGGTAGGTCTGTCTGTCAGAAAAATTAAGGAATTCTATATCTACCATTAATGTGTTCCTAGTGTCTGTGTCTCGAAGACAACTCTTGTCCTTCCCTCCAACTAGATCACACCAGTTCAGCCCCAGGACATGGCCATAACCACAACTGTACTCTCGACAATAACATTAGTCATCAAAGGCGATGCTCTTAGGGTTTTGCAGATGTTTCCTTAGTCATTGTGAAACCCTTGAAATACCTCTACATGATGTTCCTCCAAAGGCAAGGAATTTCCCAAGTGGAGGCTGCTACTTGGTGGAGCTGACCAGGTCACCGCATCCTCTAGTAAGTCTTTCCTTTGAATGCTACTGTAATATCAAGGATATAAGGAAAATTTCTGGAAGGTTCATTATCATGAGAACGACTTCTATTCTGCACTTTGGTAATAATATTTTATTAAGCAGTCGTGATTGTTATTACTCTATGGGCTAGGACCATTCCTGGAGGAGGTTGTAAGATGGTTAGTCCCCTCTCTAGTTTCTCTAAATGGCTCAGCCTACCCACCTGTGAATCCTGTAATTAGAGGTCTTTCCACTCACATAGTTTTCTTTGTGGGTAGTTACTACTATGTTTTGGTACTTTCATTGTCGTTTTTCATTTAAGAAATCTCAAGGAGGCATGTCTCCCTTGGGAATGGTCACCGAGAAACTAAGTGGTTTTTCTTAAGGGGTGGAAGAGTCCCCTGTTTGGTAGTATACTATACGACATTCTTATTTTATTTCCCTGTAAGGATGGAGCCATTCTTTTGTAGGTCTGCTAGACTCTCGGCAGGTTTCCACACAATTAATTACTTTATTTAGGAGTAAATCATTTTGTTCTTGTAGTGCCTCGAACAACTTATGGGGTTCTTATGGTGTATAAAGTTTGTACTGAAACCTTGTTATCTATACGGTTGGAGATTAGTTCTTGTCACTTGAATACCATATAGTAATTACCCTTCCCTTTACTGTTTGGTTATAATTATTCGTTGTTGTTTGGTTCATGAATGTTTCAAAATTAACCCCTTTAATAAGTTCTGTTTCCTATACGAAATGTATGTATTATTACTTCAGTCTCCTCATAAGGCATGCTTGAACAAATTTCACCGAGGTTATGGTATTCATACCGAATTAAAAGAGGGCAATATCACTGTACTGAATTAACTCAAAGAGATGGAACATAATTTCAATTCAGATTTAACGAGTTCACTACATCATATATATGATCATTCAAAATAGAGAAGGAAGAGATTACATATCTGAACTAGCTTGTGGGAAGACAAAGGGAACAACCACATTCCTCCCAACCTTAGAACTGGGTAGCCAAATCACTTGCCCAATTCCCCCTTGCCTAACCATGAATCCATGAGGGAAAACTTGAAATCTCCTCTTCAACAATGTTTCTTCTATTTGTAATCCTATCCTTGCCTCACACTCAAGTTCAGTGTTCATAACAACAAGTGTCCAGTAGTCCTTTTCCCCAACATACTAGGAAGCATCCCGCCTCCTCACATATACTATTTATCCACAAAATATTTTTGCCTAAGTCTTTTTTCCCTCCCTTGGGAATTTTCACAGCTTTCTAAATCCCTGATTTTCAGGGGTTGCCAATGGCCAAATCCTTGATTTTCCACTTGTAAAAATTATCCGAGAGGTATTTCCAACATTTTCCCCACTCATGGAGTCATGGTCAGCTAAATTTAACATGGTTGTTCAATTTGTTCTCCTGCAATAAATAAAATAATATTATATTTACATATAAGTGTCATAGTCAAATAGTTAGTTGGGTCAGATCAGGTCTCTACCCAACAATCTTAATAATTAATTAGAATTTATCAAATTCAAAATTTGGAATTGCCATAAATGGAAAAAAAATTCCAAATTCGAATTTACTAAAAACGAAATAATTTTCCAGCAAATTTTAGATTTCAAAAAGTACTTTATTTTTGGGGATGTCACATCCTTTCCTCCTTCAATAAAACACTGTCCTCAGTGTTCATTCATTTCTTGGAACATGATTGGATGATATTTCTACAAATCTCCCTCCAATTCCCAAGTGGCCTCCTCAGGACTAAAGTGCTTCCAGTGCTCCTTTACCTGAGCGACGACTCTGTAACGAAGTGTTATTTCACTCTGGTCCAGAATACGCAGGGGTTCCGCCTAGAACTCACCTTATGGTTCCACCTGCACCAAGTTCCAATCAATCATATGAGTAGGGTCATGAACATATTTTTTCAATAAAGAAACATGAAATACATTATGAATTCTTAGATTAGCTGGAAGTGCAAGTTGGTATGCCACTGGTCCAGTTCGAGCTAGCATATCGAAGGGCCCACAAAACCTGGGTGCCAGCTTGTCACAGTTTCTGAATTTTAATGAACTTTTCCAGGCTTTGACTTTTAAGTAAACATGATTCCCCACTTGAAACTCCAAGTTTCTTTTTTGGTCTACATAACTCTTCTACTTGTCCTGTGCCTCTTTTAAGTTTTGTTGTACCTTTTTTACTGTATTCTCCATTTCTTGGAGCATCTCTGGTCCAACCATAACTCTATCAGTGGAGTTGTCCCAGCTAATTGGAGTTGTACACTTTATGTCATATAGTACTTCGAAGGGTCTTAGCTTAGCCGAAGTTTGGTAGCCATTGTTATATGCAAATTCTACCAGGTGTAGATAGTCTTCCCATTTTCTCAGTTTTGTTCTTACATACATGCGGCGCATATCTTCTATGATTTGGTTTGTCCTTTTGGTTTGTCCGTTCATTTGTGGATGATGGCGCATACTAAAATTCAGTTTGGTATTTATCCCTGCAAACAATTCCTTCCAAAAAGAGGATGTGAATTTTACGTCTCTATCTGAAATTAGCATTTTAGGAATACAATGAACTCTAAAAATTTCTTTCATAAATATTTCAGCAATGTTTATATCTTTAAAACTAGACTTTACTGGAATAAAGTGTGTGGACTTACTGAGTTTATTGATTACAACCATGATAGACTCATTTTGTTTCTGATTTTTGGGAAAACCTGTAATAAAGTTCAGTGATATGGTCTACCATTTCCATTTTGGTATTGGTAATGGTTGTAATAGGTCGGCTGGATGCTGGTGTTCAGCCTTTATCTAATGATAGTGTTGGCACCTATCCAAGTATTCTATTGTTTCGTCCTTCATATTAGGCCAATAGAAAATTTTCTTGAGTGTTGTTATCATTTTCTGTTATCCTGGATGACTCGAATATAGTTTCGTATGCACTTCATCAAGAACTGTTATCTTTAACTCTGTTGAATCGGGTATATAAAGTTTGTTTTTAAAATGTAGTAACCCATTTTTATCGATACTCAGGTCTTGTTCATGTGAGTTTGTTGTAGTTTCATGTAATTCTGCCACTAACTTTGTGTAATTTTCGTCATTAATATATGTCATCCTTATTCCATGTTCTAGATCGGCTTCTACCCTACTGATGTTTATCTCAAAGATCCCATGGACTCTTCTTCTTAAATCATCTTCTACCTTGTTTTCCTTACCTTTGATATCTCTTATATCAAAGTCAAATTTTCTCTAAAAGCATAGCCACCTTTCTTTCCTTGCATTAAGATCTGGTTGGTTAAACAAGTATTTCACCCTTCTATTATCTGTCAATAGTAGAAATTTTTTGCCCATTATGTAGTGTCGCCACATTTTTAAGGCATGTATTACTACTGCTAATTCTAAATCGTGAGTGACGTAGTTTCTCTCATGTTCCTTTAACTTATGGGACTCATAGAAAATAACATATCCTTCTTGAGTTAGGACACCACCTAGTCCTTCTTTACTCACGTCAACATAGACCATGAAGTCTTTATCTGGGTATGCTACCTTTAGAATGGGTGCGGTCATTAATAATTCCTTCAACTTATTAAAACTATCTTGGAAAAACTTGGTCCCTTTCTTTTGTAACGATGTGATGGGGTAGGCTATTTTGGAAAACCCCTCTATAAATATGAGATAATATCTGGTGATTCCCATGAATGACTAGATGTTCGCTACATCGTTCGGTACCTACCATTCCATAATGGCTCTTACTTTCTCAGGGTCGACTGCAATGCCTTATGCAGAAATGACATGTTCTAGGGATTGTATCTTCTTCTGATAAAAATCACACTTATCAAATTTAGCACACAGTTATTGTTTCCTCAAAGTTTGCAGGACGATTCTTAAGTGTTCTTCGTGTTCTTCTTTTGTTTTTTAATACAACTATATATCATCAATAAACACCAGCACAAATTTGTCCAAGTATTGACTAAAAATATTATTCATTAAGCACATGAATGTGGTTGGCGCATTAGTGAGTTCGAAAGGTATGACCACAAATTTGTAATGTCCATATCTTGTTTGAAAAGCTATCTTTCTTATTTCCTCATCCTTTATCCTAACTTGATGATATCCAAATCATAAATCCAACTTCGAATGGATCTTTGCCCCACCTACTTAATCAAACAGATCGTTTATCCTAGGTAAAGGGTACTTGTTTTTAATAGTCACTTTATTCAATTGTCTATAATCGATACATAGTCTTAGAGTACCGTCTTTTTTTTCATAAAGAGGAAGGGTGCTCCCCAAGGTGAAACACTCGGTTTGATATACTCTTTGTCTAATAACTCCTGCAATTGGATTTTCAATTCCGTCAATTATGGTATAATCATTCGGTAAGGTGCTTTTGAGATAGGGGATGAACCAGGTAGTAGGTCTATGGAGAAGTCTATTTCTCTTCTAGGGGGTAATTTAGGTATTTCATCAACAAATATGTCTCTGAAATTGTGTAAAACAACAAAGTCTTCCAAGATAGGTTTCTCTTTCTTTTATAACATATTCGTTACTTGGATGGCATAAAATTGACATCCCTTTCTCATACATTTCTTGAATTGCATCGCAGAAACTTGTCTAACTGATACAGGTTTTGGTATTACCTTGGGTTGTTCTAGTAGTGTCATAGATGTCTTTATAGCTAAGTGTATTTGTATAACAATCGAGTACTGTGTTGTTCTTTTCCAACCAATCCATTTCGATAATCATATCATAAGATTCTAGGGGTAGGATGTTCAAATTTGTCCTTATGTTCTGACCATCTAAGTTGAACTCAAAATCAGAAATAAATTCAACTAATTTCGTTTTAGTTCCAGTAGCTAGTTGTACCAACCATGATTTTTCATGCTTCAGTTTGTTAATTTTATTTGACTCTACTATACCAAGAGTAATATAACTTAACATAGCTCCAGGGTCAATTAAAACAGAAATTTGAGTGTTATTGATTTTACCTTCGATTTATACCACAGAGGACTGGTGGTCAGCTTGCTGACCATCTATGACTGCATTTATTCGATGCAGGCTTCTGCCCACATAACCCACCGTCGAGGCTTCCCGCAAGTTATGAACAACAATTCGGTTTGCTGAAATTAAACGTGGACAGTTCCTCCTTAGGTGAGGTTCTCCACATTCCCATCACTTTAACGGTTTGCAGGGGTTGTCCCCAAACTTCTTCATTCCCTGATTTACCAGATTACCATTGTCTTGCATATTTGGATGGTTGGAGTTGTAATGACCCTAAATTGATAAATGATTAAGATTATTAAGTAAGAGTTAATTAAAGAATAATTGAGGATTAACTAAGTAATAATAATTTGACTGAAGATCACATTTAATGACCTGTGAAATAAATTTAAGAGATAAAAAAGAAAAGATATAATAAGAGTTGTGTATGCCTAGGGGGTGGCGTATCCAGAGCGGGATAGCCCATAAATCCCGAGACGATAAAATATTAAAGGGGGATGCAGGACGGAGGACGGGGGGTGGTTGTGGAGTAATTGCATGAGTCGGCAGGGAGGAATAAGGAACGAGAAGAGGGGGATGTGCACACCATTCAACGGGGATGGATGCTATGGACTGTATTGCTGAGCCAGTTGTATTGGTCAAGAACCATTGCATTCTTTCATGAGCAGAATTTCTATGTGGTATTTTCTGTGCACTGTTGTATTGGTTGTGAGCCTGTGGTATATTTTGTGGACTATTGGCTTGTTGTGAGCAAGGAGCAGAGTGTTCTGGACTGTGGCCTTGATCAGGGGAGGCACCGGGTTGATGGAGATTTTGGGTACGGAGGGCCAAGATATCCGTAGATATCCCGGAGCTAGGTAGTTTTCCTAGTTGGCAGGGAGGACAGTAGTTTTGGGTAGTTATTTGTTTGTTTGTGGCAGGGTTGATCTGTGTAGCAGCATGCAGCAAGAAAGAAGCAGAAAATGGCATCAGACCCAGGTATTTATTAAGTTATGCATTTATTTCATTCTGCCAGAAAATTATTATCCTGTGTAAAACTAAGTTACTGAAGTGCTATTATCCCAATCAATATTATGTTGTGAAGTATTGTTTCAGTTATCAAAATAAGTTGCTTATGAAAGTAAATTGATGTTATGAAATATATGGGCATTACATATGGTATCAGAGCGTCTTAGTTTGAAATCTGGGGCCTAAGGGCCGAAACCCAGAGTGTTAACTCTAGCCACGCTTAGCCTGTAAGAGATACACGTTCAGTTTGACTAAATGGGATTGATACATGATACAATATGGTATCTAAGCTATTGAGCACGAAAAATAGAAGTCATAACTTAATTTTATTTGAGCAATGTTGTTAATGAAGTTGCGGGTAGAATAAACACCCAAAACCGATGAAAATGTCGTGGGAAGCTTCTGTCGAAGGCTTGAAACTGGTAAGATCCAATAACTACACAAATTATACTAAATAAAATGCAAAAGACATTTGCGAGACCTTGAAAAGGCCTCCTTTACCTCGAGCTTACCTAAATAGGGAACTTCCGATGCGTAGGTTGAAAAAGGAAATTTAGCAGACTTATATTACGCAGGAATAGTGTAAACTAGTTGCCTATATTGGCCTTAGTGAAGTTTTAAAAATAATGAAGAATCTTAGGAACGTTAGACCCATACAAATTTCAACTGTGCCAAAAGAAAGAAATTTGTACACCGTGTGGTGTTTCTTGCAACTAATCGATTTTCCCAAAGAAGAGTTGTTTGTTACATGGGAGAACGGATCTGCGTCGTTAGATCTCAGATGAAATCCTGTCAGCCATTAGATATAGACAAGTTGTGCGGGTTTTAAGCCCTAGCGTGCACAGGAGTCATCGAGAAATCTGAGTCATCAAGTTTTTATGAAGTTAGAAAATCGAGACCTTGTGGTTCTCGAAATCCTGAGAACGGATCCTAGTCGTTGATCTCGGAAGGACACGTGTCAGCGTTCTGGGAGGCATCGAGATTTTACCATCATAGATTTTAGGAGAGTAGAACCGTTGCATAATGAAATTGTGATCCGTAATTTCCCGATCGGATCTGGACCATCCATTTGTGGGTGACGCATGTCAGAAGATCCCGGAAGAGTCGTGGATCAAGAAATCGGGGTTTTCGAAGACAAAGAAACCGCGTCGCTGGGAATCGTGATCGGCGATATCCCGACAGTGATGTAAGCATGGTCGGACCACTAGAGTCAGAGTGGAAGACAGGTGTTCATCATCTGGGAAGAGTCAGGAAATCCGTAAGGAAAATCCCGGTACAATCACAGTCGTCCATCTGTGAGACAGGTGGCAGTCATCGAAAACCATCGGCGTTTGGCCCCATTGGGAAATCGTGAATTTTGGGGACATGATGTTTAGGAACTTTGAATTCGCGATCCGTGAAACCCCGATGAGTGGGGGCCAGCTGTCATCAGGGCAGCGAAGGAGGACAGAGGCATAGTGGAGGCCAGCTGTTAGCCAACCGAGAAGTCGGGATATCAGGGTTTTCGATGACATAGATTGCTCGCATGATGGAGTTGCGATCCGCGATTTCCCGACGAGATATGAGCCGTTCATTCTGAGGACGTGTGGCAATCATCTAGTGCCATCGGTGAAAGATCCACAAGAGGGCTTCATCGGGCATCGCGATATCGGGAATCCCAGAAACATAGCCACAAGGGTTGTGAAATCGCGAAACGTGATTTCCCGATAAGCCAAGGGACAATGGGGCCCACAGAAGATCCCACGGTGGATAGGTGGCATCGGGTATCAGGATATCGCGAGTTTCGTGGACAAGGTGTCCATGCACTACGGAATCGTGAACCCCAAAAGCCGACGCAGTTAACTTAACCCTTAACCCTTGATTAAAATAATTAATTAATGACAGTTTAATTGAGATCTAAATTTATCGAGAATCCTAAGGACGTGTGCACGTTGACATCACAAACACCGAAACCCTGAATCCTGATAAGGTGACACAAGGCCATGATTACAGAGGAAGGTTGTATAGACAAAGGTATAGCCAGTAGGGGCTAGCCCATAGAGACGAAGCTCATCAAAAAATCGGGAATCGGGAGTCTGTGAGAACAAGGGTTCATGAAAATGAAAGTCATGAAACCCCGAATCCCGATAGGGATTAAGACTACAGTCACATAGGTGCAGGTCACATGGATCTTAGTGTAGCCAAAAAGGCTAACACGTAAGGAAGAAGTGCCTCAGGTTTCAGGATATTGGGAATTCTGTAGGCATGGGATTCATGCAAATCGATAGCGCGATATCCAAAATCCCGATAAGGAATAAAGCTGCGGTCACAAGGCAAGGTCATGTGGATCACGAGCATAGCTTAGGGGATAAAGCGCTAGGAACATATAGAAGATCGAGAATCCGTGAGGGTAGGAGACTCTTGGCATCGGGCATAAGGAAACCCCGAAACCCAAAATTTAAGTGGGAATTTTGCAGTTAGGAGCCAAGGGCCATGAGCAATACAGAAGACAAAGTATATGCATCTAACTACATGCATATGCAGAGACGAATAAAATTTTAAATATAAATGAATTAAATTAAAAGCAGAATATCGAACTCCGATACAGAGTCAGGAATAAGCCACGGTAGGCGCAGGGGCCATGACGAAGGAAGATAAGGCTGTGGATTGGGGCATTCGACAGTGAATCCCGAGGGGATCTGAAGGGCCACTTCAGCTCAGATGAGAGGAGCTTGAGGAAACCAGGCAAGCACGTGGAACCCAGGCGTGCCCGAATCCTTGGGTACTCATTTAGTCCTTTTTTTTATTTTATTTATTGAAAATTGTGAGAAATATTATAAAATAGATTAAATTATTTAGTATAAATAAATTACATATAGATAGGAATGAGTTAGTATAAATTAAAATAAAGTTGAAATGGATTAAATTAATGTAAATAATAATTTTAATTCAACTTTGTTATTAAAGTGTAAGGTTAGCCTACCTTAAAGTTCGATGTTGACCAAGCTTAGATGCTTAATCCTAACCCAAAACCAAGCCAATTCCCCTTACGGAGTAATGTCTATTTATAGACAAGTAAAGAAAACTTACGCCTAACCCTATTTCTAAGTTTGAGTAGCACCAATTTGAAACGTCCTGGGACTCACCCTGATAGCTTTGGGTGATGCAGGTTAAGTCATACCAGATGGCCAGGACTTGAAGAGGTCGAGGCCGAGGAGCGTCGTCATGGGTGCCACCCACGCCACCAACACCACCACCACCACCACCACCATTGCACGAACTAGATCTCATACTACACTCATTAGAAGCTATTAACGAGACTTTAAAAGGGTGCCAACCAACAGGGAATGAAGTGGAACCCCCACCATCTGGAATAGGTAATCCAGAAGCATCAAGGGATTCAGGGGGAATACTTCCACCTGAAGACATCACTCGAGAGTTGCAGAAAATCAAACTTCCGAAGTTTGTCGGGGGTCGCGCCAGTGAACACGCAGAAGCATGGTTGGAAGGCATGAAAAGGTGTTTTGCCTTAAGGGACTATGCATCCAATTCAAAGGCAAAGATTGCAATTTTCCAGTTAAGAGATAACACCTTGAACTGGTGGGGCAACTTAGAAAGACAACTACACCTTACCACTGACACGGTATCTTGGGAGCTCTTCGAGGAAAGGTTCCGAAGGAAGTATCTACCAGCATACTATGAGGAACAACAAGTAGGGGCATTTCATGCCTTAGTACAAGAAACCAGGACTGTGGAAGAATATGAGATCAGGTTTATGGAACTGGTTAAATACGTGTCGTATTTGGACACTGACCAACGACAAGAAGAGCGCTTCGTTTATGGATTGAACCCGAAGATAAGAGCTATGGTGCGAATGTGGAAACCGTCTTCAGTGGCGGAGGCGGTAGAGAGTGCGCGTTACACAGAAGAACACATAAACCTAATAGCGGGTACAAGATCGGCATTTCCACATTGCCCTGGGTTCGTAGGAAAGACCTCAAGGACATTTACTAGGGGAGGGGGCTCAAGGCCACCACCTTATGGTAAGAGAAATGTGCCAAGGACAGTAGCTGGAGGGATTTCGATGGCAGCTAGTGCAGCATATCGTTCATCTCCAACGGTGCAGACAGGTCCACGACCATCTCGGGGAATAACTAATAGGGGCAGAGGTTCCAAAGGAAGGAACTCATTTCAAGGACAGACACGTAACAATGCACAGGTTCCAGCTGGTGTTACCTGTTGGGGGTGCGGGGGACCCCATTACCAGCGTGACTGCCCAGAGTTTCAACCTGGGTTCGTGCATAATGAAGGAAAGGCACTGATGGGGAAAGAAGGTAGCAGCCACCATATTTACGCAGCGGTTGATAACCACCAGGCTGAACATCAATCCACCGTAGTGGATTCGTCATGTACGCTATGTTAATGTTAAGATTTTGTTTGATTCTGGTGCAATAGATAGTTTCATTTTACCATCTGCATTAGAAAAGAGTGGGATGGAAGCCTATGAGCACGATGAATTTAAGCAAGTCGAGATGGCTTCGGGGAAGAAACAAGTTGTAGGACCTAGTGTCGATAATTGTATAGTAGACCTAGGAGTGTGCACTACCAAGTTGAAGGTATACGTCACTACTCTTGGGGCATATGACTTAATCATTGGAATGGATTGGTTAGAAGCTCATTGAGCTTTGATAGATTGCTTCGCAAAGAAGGTGCTTTGTGTCAATGATGAGGGAAAACCAATAGAGATTCAGGGTGTACAGAGAAAAGTGTCATTACACTTTATATCAACTATGAAGTTCAAGCGATGCTTGAGACAAGGGTGTCGACTTTATGTAGTGGAGGCAGTGAAAGAAAGGAAGGGGCCCTCATTGGATCAATATCCAGTATTGTCAGAATTTCAGGATGTTTTTCCAGACAAATTACCAGGATTACCTCCTGAGAGGGAGCTTGATTTTACCATTGAGCTAAAACCTAGTGCAAAACCAATATCCAAGACTCCGTATCGAATGACAGCGTTGGAGCTTTGTGAATTGCAAATGAAGTTGAAGGAGTTACTAGACTTAGGGATAGTAAGGCCCAGTGTCTCACCTTGGGGCGCACCGATAATTTTTGTAAAGAAGAGGGATGGATCCTTACGACTGTGTATAGACTACAAGGACTTGAACCATGCTACAGTGAAGAATAGGTACCCAATGCTGCGAATAGATGACCTCTTTGATCAGATGAAGGGAGCAACAGTATTCTCAAAGATCGATTTGCAATCTGGGTATCATTAGTTAAGGATTAAGGAAAGTGATATCCCAAAAACTACCTTTCAAACTCGATTTGGACATTATGAGTTTGTTGTAGTACCTTTCAGATTGACTAATGCACCAGCAGTGTTCATGAGCCTCATGAACGACGTATTCCAGAAATACTTAGATCGATTTGTACAAGTTTTTCTAGATGACATTCTCATCTATTCCAGGAATGAAAGAGAACATGAGGAACACTTGCGAATAGTGTTGTCTTGCCTTAGGAAGAACAAATTGTATGGAAAGCTGTCAAAGTGTTCCTTCTTCCAGAAAGAGATCCACTATTTAGGTCATATCATTTCAGGCGAAGGAATCTTGGTGGACCCAGAGAAGGTAAAAGCCATTCTGGAATGGCCAGTGCCGAAAAATACACATGAGGTGAGAAGCTTCATGGGGCTAGCGGGTTATTACCGGAGATTTGTGGAAGGATTCTCAAAAATAGTGAAACCAATCACCACCTTGCAACACAAAAGGGTCAAGTATGAATGGACAAAAGAATGTAATAGTGCATTCATTGAGCTTAAGAGGCTACTAACTAGTGCGCCAATTCTACGAGTGCCAGATATGGAAAAGGACTTCATGGTCTACACGGATGCCTCGAAATAAGGGTTGGTGGCCGTGCTAATGCAGGATGGAGGAGTGATAGATTATGCATCAAGAAAGTTGAAGAAGCATGAGGAGTTATATGTGACTCATGATTTAGAGTTGGCAGCTGTAATGCTAGCTCTGAAACTTTGGAGGCACTATCTTGTGGGTCGAAATTTTGAACTCAAAACAGACCATCAAAGTTTAAAACATGTCTTCACCCAAAGAGATCCGAATGCCAGGAAAAGGAGATGGAGTGAGTTTATGAGTGAGTATGATTTTGGTATTTCATATATAAAGGGAAAGGAGAATGTGGTCGCGAATGCCTTGAGTAGGAGACCACGTATCTTCTCTTTGGTAACCTTAAAGGTCAGTCTGAGGGAACAGGTGTTGACACAACTACTAGGAGATAGTTGATATTTAAAGGTTAGTTCAAACCTCCAGAGCGGGAGGTAGATAGACCCAAAATATGAAGGATATAACCTAGAATCAGACGGATTGTTGAGATATAGAGGAAGGATGTACATCCCGGAGAATGGGGATATTCGAAGCATCATACTGAAGGAAGCCCATAAATCACTTTATTGTGTGCATCCGGGTGTGAAGAAGATGAACGCGAAAATGAAGAAACTCTTCTTTTGGGCAGGCATGAAGCGCGATGTAGTTCATTTCGTCGCTAGATTCCTAGAGTGTCAACAAGTGAAGGCCGAGCACCATCACCCGGCAGGCATCCTACAACCACATGATGTCCCTATGTCCGAGTGGGAAGTTATCTCAATGGATTTTGTTATAGGGTTGCCACTCACATCTCATAGACACAATGCCATTCTTGTGATAGTGGATAAGTTAACCAAGACTGCTCATTTCATTCCAGTTAGAGACACATACGATGTTACTGATGTGGCACAAGTGTTTATAAGCAAGGTTATCCATTTGCACGGGATACCTAAGAAGATTATTTCAGATAGGGACTCTAGATTCACTTCTAGATTTTGGACAAGTTTGCAGTCAGCATTGGGGACTCATTTGAACTTAAGCACAACTTATCATCCTGAAACAGATGGGAAAACCGAGAGAGTAAATCAAGTCATGGAAGACATGCTTAGGATGTACGTAATGGATAATCAAACCCAATGGGAGAAGTACCTTCCTTTGGTAGAGTTTGCCTACAATAACAGTTATCATAGTTCCATCGGAATGCCACCATACGAAGCTTTGTATGGAAGGCCATGCAGAACACCATTGAGTTGGGATAGACCTGAAGAATGAGTAACATTTGGGCTAGAATTGATTCAGGAAATGGAGGAACAGGTGATTCAGATCAGGCAGAGGCTAAAGGAAGCACAAGATAGACAGAAAAATTATGCTGATGCACACAGGACTGGCCGAAGTTATGAAGTGGGGGACCAAGTTTTCATCAGTATCAGGCCTAATAAGAGTACCATATGGTTCTGGAAGGGGACAAAGTTGTCACCACAGTTTATAGGGCCATTTAGAGTCCAAGAGAAAATTGGGACTGTTGCCTATCGTCTCGTACTGCCACCCCACTTGCATAAAACTCATAATGTATTTCATGTATCTGTTTTACGTCATTATGTTGCTGATGAGTCACATAAACTAAATTGGAAAGAATTGCAGGTATCGGACGTGGGAACCCTCACGGTCGAACCGTTATGCATATTGGACCATAGAGTCCGACAGCTCAGAAACCATCTGGTAGACCAAGTTAAGGTCCAGTGGGACAAGTATAGTCCAGGATATGCTACTTGGGAGGACGCCGAGGCACTACGGTGAGACTATCCATCACTATTTTGACCACCTAGAGAACAGGATTATCGAAGGTGGGGTGTAGGTAACAACACCTTTTGACTTAGACGGCCAGGATTACCTGAGGCATATACACTTTATTTCCTAGTCACGGTGAAACTGTTAAGTGATATACTTAAACTTTAAACTTATGTACAGAAATGAATATTTAAGTGTTATTGATGATGATGCATGTAATGCGATCTATTATGTGAATGAAAATTTTATGAATGATTAATTCCTATTGATGATGATGTATATGATGCGGCATATTGTGAGAAAGAAAAATTGTTGAATGTTTAATACTGTTGGAATGATGTTGGATACGATGAAATCTATTTTGGTAAATGATAATCTTGTGAATGAGTAAAGAGTATGAATTATGGGATACTGTGAAATCTAATGGGAAAACTTTGATGTTAATGCATTGGTACGAGGATACCAAATTGAAATGATGAAAGTATGCAATTATATGATGATAATGCATAGAAGTGTATGAGTTTGTGTTGCAGACTAATCTTCAGGTTATGGGCTATGAAATAGCCAAGTGATAATGATGATGAAAGTGGATATGTGGACCACTGCTGAGAAACATTATGGTATGAATAATATGTGGGAAATTATATTGATTTGGATGCATT